>CAUYTI010072962.1:0-13726 GCA_963575145.1 Galago senegalensis
AAAAAATGGCCAGGCGTTGTGGTGGGCACCTGTAGTCCCAGCTACTTGGGAGGCTGAGGCAGGAGACTCGCTTGAGCCCAGGAGTTGGAGGTTGCTGTGAGCATGATGCCATGGCACTCTATCCAGGGGAATAGCTTGAGGCTCCGTCTCAAAAAAAAAAAAAAAGAGAGAGAAAACATAGGATTTGACTCAGATAAAAGTCTAAGAAAAAATCCTCAAGTTATATTCAGAAAAAAATTAAAATCACATTTATAAAGATAGACAACTAATTCCTTGGAAAAAGGGGCTTTAATGACTTGAAGAGGCCTAATAGGAAGATGTATGTGTCATGATATGAATATAGCTGCTATGAAGCAAACAAAACGAAATAAATCAAACATTATAGCAAATACCCAATGACCAATAACTAGAGGGTTTTTGTTTTTCACTGTTGGAAATTTATGAAAGGGCTTATGAACCAATAGCTTCACTTTCAAAATTAAAGGCCAAAGGAGATATTTTGAGAATATATCCTGATAAGACATTTTGGAGAACTGAGGATATATGTATTAACAACTACACGGGTTGGGGAAGAAGTAGCTATGTCATTCCTTGCAAGATCTAGAAAATATCTAGTACAGCAGCATATACAGTAGAACCTGCAGTTTCCAATGGGCCACCCTTAAAATATGCCACCTTGGCAATGTGAGAAACAGCAGAAGCAGGAAAGTCCCACTTACTTTCTCCCACCCTCCTCTCCTGAAGCAGGTCCTCCTTTGAGGTGTGCCCTGCACAGATACCTGGAGGAAAGGAACGTTCCTATCTCTGACTGCACAGCATCACCAGAGGATCTCAACAAACAGGTCTTCCCAAGTTGCCCCCAGTTTATTACCATCAGATTATACTTTTTCTCCAATCATACTTTTCCAGGACTATCTACTTCTTCATCAAACCTAGGTTTCCCTCCCCCCAAAAAGAAATACACAGGCTTACCTGTTTCTTTGGGTCTTCATTTCCTTATGAAAGCTTTTGTGTTGTACAAAATTTATTAATACGTTTGTATGCTTTCCTCTTGTTAATTTGTCTTTCGCTATAGGATCCTCAGCCATGAACCTAAAAAAGGGTAAAGATATTTCTCATCCTCTACACTGCTGTCCTACAATATCCATATAACGTATTCCATGGGGAGAACGCTGCCTTTTTTAAAGTGGCTGAGAAAGCGGAGGTGGGATTTTGGGGGAACAGGGTCTCCTTCCCACCCTCATGACCATGGGTGCTCCAGGTTAATTCCCCAGATGAACGCTCTTCCCTGCTATGGTTTTGCGTCCTGTGACTTCCCTCTGTTGATGCTGCTTCTCCAGACCCTTCCCTGCCATTTTTCAAAGCCCAGCACGTAGCAAGGCTGCTGGAAATTGGGGAACACAGAGGGGAATCACAGCACAGTCTTCGTGAGTTGGCTGTTCCCTAGACCTCTCTGCCTCCATCTCATTCATGCACCCTTCTTTCACTAACACCATTTCCCCAATGCCGTTGTCTGCCCTGAGGTCCCCAGGTCGCTCAGCCACTGTCCCAGGACTGCCATCTGAAAAGTCCAAGTTCCTATTACGATGCCATGGGGAGGTAGTGTATTTACCTTTGGCTCTCTTCCTCAATTCTAGGTCAAACTTTGCGTATGTAAAAAGGCCTATAGCAAGCTCCTCTAGAGAGATACATATCAAATGGATAGATTTGGAGAAATGCCTGGCAGTGTTCCTCAAGCTTGGGTCAAGTGGAACTCTGCTGCAGGACTACTCATTTCTCCTACCCACTCTGTCTTTCCTGTTCTTGCCAAGACCGCCAGGGAGGGATCTTGGTTTATTTCTCTCTTTTACATTAAAATGCCATTGATGATATTATTATCATAGTAGTATCAGTCACCTGAATAAACAAAATCTTGTGAAATGCTGATTTCAAATATCAAAATTAGAACTAGAATTTTATTTTATTTATTTATTTTTTTGAGACAGAATCTCCCTCTGTCATTCTTGGTAGAGTGCTGTGGCATCACAGTTCACAGCAACCTCAAACTCTTGGGCTTCAGTGATTGTTTTGCCTCAGCCTGCCAAGTAGCTGGGACTACAGGCACCCACCATAACACCCGGCTATTTTTTTTTTTTTGTAGTTGTCATTGTTGTTTGGCAGGCCCTGGTTGGCCTCAAACCCCTGGTGTATGAGGTGGGCACTCTAGCTGCTGAGGTACAGGCGCCGAGCCAGAACTGGAATTTTCTTGCACCTTAATTCTTTTTCAATCCTAAATCTGAAAGTCTCTGCCAAAGTGCAAAGCGACAGGTACACCTGATACTTGTCAGCTGGGCTTTTTAAAGTCTCTATTTGGTATTACTTATCTGTTTTTTATTTATGAGCAGAAAAATTTGAGATATGTGAAACTATAAACCGCGGTCATGGAAATAGAAATAAAATGTACTGTCTTATAGCACCTCAGGGTGGAAGAGAAGGGAGGGAGCATGAAAATGTGTTCTTCAGCCTTACAGGGGAAATTGAGGGCAAACACATCGGGGGAGGTAGGCTATTGGACAGACCGTGTCTTTGGAGTGGAAAAGACTCAGGTTTGTTTGTTTCTTTCTTTCTTTCTCTCTCTCTCTTTCTTTTTTTCTTTCTTTCCTCCTTTCTTTTCTTCCCTTCCCCCTTCCCATCCCTTTCCCTCCCTCCCTCTCTCTCTCTCTCTCTCTTTCTTTCGTTCTTTTTTAGAAAAAGTTTCACTCTGTTGCCCTAGGTAGAGTGCTGTGGTATCATCTTAGCTCATAGCAACCT
Organism: Galago senegalensis; assembly: GCA_963575145.1. Lineage (NCBI taxonomy): Eukaryota > Metazoa > Chordata > Mammalia > Primates > Galagidae > Galago > Galago senegalensis. Next base: position 2,791 of record CAUYTI010072962.1, read on the forward strand.
CAAACTCTTAGGCTCAACTGATTCTCTTGGTTCAGCCGCCTAATGCCCAAGTAGCTGAGACTATAGGCACTGCCACAACACCTGGCTACTTTCTCTATTTTTAGTAGAGACGGGGGTCTCACTCTTAGGTTGGTCTTGAACTGCTGAGCTCAGGCAATCCACCCGCCTCAGACTCCCTAGAGTGCTAGGATTACAGGCATGAGCCACCATGGGGGGGGGGCCCTAGGGTTTCAATATCAATTCTGTTTCAAATTCAGCAGGCAATTGACCTGGGACCACCCTCTCTGTACCTCAGTTTCTTTATTTGTAAGATGAGCATTGTAATACCTCCATCTGAGTGTGAGAGTGAGGCCTCAGCTTAGCGGGAGTGTTTCCACTATATAGTGAGTGCTCTGTGAATGCCAGTGTCCTGTTCTCCCTCCTCTTTCTTGGTTGAGGAGCCACAGCAGGATAAAAATGCAAACTTCTGTAACTTAGAAATTCTTGTACTTGAGATGGGTACCATTTTTGATAGAAAGTAGTATACACACAGCATAACTCATATTTTAAAATAAACATTGAGATGATAAACTATTTAAAATATTTTTTAAGAAATATGTTTAGTTTTTTAAAGGAAAAGGTCCACGATTATCTTAAATGTGAAAACCACATACGGTAACCCCATATGTGTTTTAGTATTTTACAATTTTTTATCTATGAGGAATAGAAGAAAATACAATGGAAGGAAAAAGGATATAAACTAGATAGCTCTGAAGATGCTTATTCATGTGTCTTTGGAAGTGTGAAAATAGCTTACATAGTTATAAAACAAAATTAAATTTAAAAAGCAATCCAACATTACTAGGTATTCAGTTGTTGGCAGAAAAGAACTATTTAAAGTGACTTTAAACCCAGCAATTATATAGCATATCCCTAGAGGAACATACTCTAAGCAGAGGAGAGAATGAAAAAAGCTTTTTATAAATGTTTTAGAAAAAATCAGATTTGGGGTTGGTATTGTTCACCTGAGATTATTTCATGTATATTGTGAGGTAAAGAAAATGAATAATCATACAACATTCTAAATCAGATTCTAGGATTCTCAGCTTAGGAGATACAAGAGATTAAATGAAAATACTCTAGTTCTGGGTTTGAATTGCAAGTATCAATTGAACACATGAGGAATTTTATCTTAAAAGACTTTCTAGTTCTGTCTACTTAAAAGGCCCGGAGACAGTAGCTACCCCAGTAGAAATGGACGGCTTTAATGTCCAGATTGTGGTCTCTATATAACATTTCCCACTAAAAGGAAACTTGGTCTCCTATAAAAATGTCTGATGCAAAGTCTGGGGCAGGCAGTGTACAAAATGAGCCTAGAACATCTTGTCATATCAGAAAAATAGGAAGATCTTGTTCCCTAGTTCCTGGCGCAGAACTCTAAAACCCTTGGAGTTGGTGGAGTGATAGGATTTTCGCTGTTCACAATGAGCTCTTTTCACCTATACCTCTGTTTATGTTAATGAGTGGTTTTCGCTGGGACCCTAGATAGCATGAGGATGGGGGCCATTTCCAGAGGAACCATGTACGTGATTAGGGGGTGGGAACTTTCAGCCCTTCCTCCTCAATCTCCAGGGAAGGGAGAGGGGCTGGAGATTGAGTTCATTCACCAGTGGCCAACTATTTAATCAGCCATGCCTACATAAGGAAACTTTGATAGAACCCCCAGGCAAGGAGGCTAAGTGAGCTTCTGGGTTGGTGAACACATAGGTATGCTGGGCAGGCGGCATGGCTGGGGGGGGCAGGGAAGCTCTGTGCCACCTGTGCCTTGCCGCATGGCTCTTCATTTCTATCATTTATAATGAATCGTAATAAATATAAGACTTTCCCAAGTTCTTTGAATAATTCTAATGAATTATTGAACCTGGATTTGGGGGGGTCATGGGAGTCCCTAAATTTGTTCATCATGCACAAATGTGGATAGCCTGGGAACGACATATGTGGCTGGTATCTGAAGAGGGGACAGTCTTGTGGGACTGCCTTTTAAGGTGTAGGGTCTGCATTATCTCCAGGTAGTTAGTGGCAGAACTGAATAGAGTTGCAGGACACCAGTTGGTATCTGAGAAAAGAGAATTTTTTGAAAAACCAAACAGAAGTTTCTAAGATTACTTGTAGTCATATCAAATGGAACCAGGGACTACACCGAAGAGACTTCTATTGGACACAGATGTAGCAATTTAAATATTAATAAGAATAATGACTACAAGTAAGTGGAATTCTATAATTCATAACCACAGTAGAAAAAATTGGTCACTATTGGAGGATGGTAGGGAATCATGTCATTATTTTGAGAACTGTTTAAAAAAAGTCAGGCATTTATTCTGATTTTCCTGTGTGAATTATACTACTAAGTGAGCAATGGAAGCACTATGAAGAAATGAAGAAATGATAGAATTAGAGCATCCCTTGTAAGTAACCCTTAATGAATTAGTGGATCTAGACATTCCATTCTACACCAAAGGTGGTTAATGTCACAAAAAGAGAGATACCTGGAAATAAAGTACTTCTTAATGGAAAAATTCAACAACACTTATAAAGTATTCTTGTCCCCCACAAAACGAATCTGATCAGGCCTCTAGATCCAGCTATCAGTTTGCCAGAAGTGCAGTAACAGAGAAACTTAAGTTACACTTTAAGGATACACTCAAACTGTGGGAAACACCATAAAATCAATGACTATTTCTTCAATAAGTCCATTTCAAGGAGAAAATAAAGAGACAGAGGCGAGAATAACCTACACACTCTGACAGGTCCCATCCAGTTGCAATGTGGACCTCATTTGGATTCTACAAGTAAAGAATCCATTGAAACCAAAATAAATAGAAGGTTGTGTATGATATGATGAGACGAACAGATTGAAATGCTACTGCAGCTTTGTGCATCTGGACGGTAGACTGAGACAAAGATCAGCATGCAGGACCCTTCCTGGGGCGTGCTCCTGTGGGGGAAGGGAAGGCAGCAGGTTGGGGAGAGAGAGAGAAGTTGGGCTGAGATGCACCTGCCACGTGTCCTCTGCCCACTGACCCCATAGGAAGTGCTAAAGCCAGGATAGCTCCCCTGAGGATTCCCGAGGTCAGGTACAGGCTCTTAACCCTGCACTGAGCAGACCTTGTATGTGGGCGGCCCCAGGGAAAAGTGTGTCACCTTCAGGGTAAATAGCCACTGCCAATGTTTGTGGGACGTTTGATGAAATAAGAAAAATTACTTTTCATTTTCCTTTAGGTTTGATGATTTTATTATGGCTACTTACAAAAACCTTATATTCTAGCAACAGAGACTGAAATATTCACTAATGAAATAGTATCAAGGATGAGATTTACTTAAAAATACTGTGTTTCCCTAAGAATAAGACACTGTCTTATGTTTATTTTTTCTCAAGAAGACACACTAGGGTTTATTTTCAGGGGATGTCTTATTTTTATTAAGTATAATAGAATAATCTACATTCATTCAAATAAAGTTAAGTCATCTTCTTTTGGAACATGACAGGGGGAGCTGACCTTGTTGGTGGGGCCGGTGATAGTGATGCATGAACTCCTTTCCCCTAGCCGTTCACACATGCGCAACAGGATGCCTGCCACTGTGGTTACTACACACGCAGATAGGAGCTGTGGCAGATAAAAGATATTCCAGTCTTCCTTACCGCTGCGCACTGAAATGCATGGTGTGGCTGTGCAGATACTCTGCATAGCCATGCCCATCACTAGGTCTTATTATCGGGGTAGGACTTCTATTTAACAAATGCATAGAAATCCTGCTAGGGCTTATTTTTTGGGTAGGTCTTATTTTCAGGGAGACACGGTAATATTGGGAGGAATTTGAAAGACTAAATAAAACATGAGTTGAAAATGGTTGAAGTTGGGTGATGGGTACATGAGTTCCATTAAACTATTTTCTCTGCTTTTATATGTTTTAACTTTTTTTAAATAAAAAACATAGAAAAAGATGATAGAATCAAAAAATCTGTCAGTAGAGCACACAGTTGACATTTCTATGGGTTAATGCTTGTATTGACATAATTTTTTCTTTATATATAAAATGTTTTTAATTAGAGGGTGATTTACCTTATGTCCTAATCTCACAGGGAATGTTAGTAAGGAAAAATAATCAGAAAGGGGTAAATTTAGATTTGAATGAAGGACAACTGTCCTAAGAAGTAAAAGGTTATTAAATATCAGATTACTGAGACAGAGTGTTGTGAGCATCTAAACGTGGAAGAGACAAATGTCCTTCTCAGAAGCCTCATGTGACATCTGACAGAAGGCACTCAGGGTGGTCATATCCCCTGACTCTATTTTTTGTGCAGGGGTGTCCCACACGCTGACTTTGGTGAAGATTTTTTTTTTTTAACTTATCTACAGTGTCCAAAAAATATGCATGGACTTTTTTTTGCTTACCAGCTTTATTAGTGTTTATATAGTTAATAAGTGACCCAAGACAAATTTTATTCTTCTAATGAGTGGTAAAATAAAAAAAACTGGTTGGACACTGTGCAAGCTGTCGGGGGTGGGTGGGTGATTTCTTCCTTTCCAACATGTGTAATTTCTCTCTCCTTTGAAGGGAAAAATAGCTTTTATATGCGCCATGAACAAAAGATAATTTTTGGTTTTGGTAACAATATATTAGTCCATCCAGTTATGAAACCCATGAGAAATAAAGCTAAATTAAAAATAACCGAGCTTCCATCGATGCAGAGAGTTAAATCATAGTTATCAGAGGCTGAGAAGGGAGGGCGGGGGGAGGAGAGAGAGGTTGTTAACAGTTGGACAGGAGCAATGAGTTCCAGTGTCCTGTCGCTGTACATGGTGGACACGGGTCACAATAATTTAGGGTATGTTTTCATCAAGCCGGAAGAAGATTTCGAATGTTCCCAACATAAAGAAATAATAAATTTTCAAGGTGCTAAATATGCTAATTACCTGACTTGCTCATCACACATTGTTTACATGTATGGAAATATCACTCTATACCCATAAACATCTACAACTGTTACATGTCAAAAATGAAAGAAAGAACATTAATGTCTGAATGTTATTTATTTATTTATTTATTTGTTTTTTTTTTTATTTTATTTTTTTTTAATTTTTATTTTTTTTTTGAGACAGAGCCTCAAGCTGTCCCCCTGGGTAGAGTGCCATGGCATTACAGCTCACAGCAACCTCCAACTCTTGGGCTCAAGCGAGTCTCTTGCCTCCATCTCCCAAGTAGTTGGGACCACAGGCGCCCGCCACAACGCCTGGCTATTTTTTGGTTGCAGCCGTCATTGCTGTTTGGCGGGTCCGGGCTGGGGATACGAACCCGCCACCTTAGGTGTATGTGGCTGGCGCCTTAGCCGGTTGAGCTATAGGCGCTGAGCCTATTTATTTGTTTTTTGAGACAGACTCTGACTCTCACTCTGTTGCTCTGGGTGAGGCATGGCATCACAGCTCATAGCAACCTCAAACTCCTGGGTGTAAGTGATTTTCTTGCCTCAGCCTCCCAAGTAGTTGGGACTATAGGCACCTGCCATGATGCCTGGCTAGTTTTTCTATTTTTAGTGGAAGTGAAGTCTCTTGCTCTGGCTCAGGCTGGTTTTGACCTCCTGAGCTCAAGGGATCCACCTACCTTGGCCTCCCAGTGTGCTAGGATTACAGATGTGAGCCACTGTGCCTTGTGCAAATGTTACACTTTTAAAATGAAAGTTTTTACCTACAGCATATTTCCTGACTGTGGTGTTTCTAATTTCTGTCTTAATACTTGCATCTTGAGGGACTTTACCTAACAAATACAATCAGTGTAACCTGGTTTCTTGAACCCTCAATGAATCCCCAACAATAAAAAAATATTTGCATCTTAATCAATGTTAGGAGGAGATAGAGATCATACCAGTTATAGGCAATGTTACCTTGAGCCCTACTCTGTTACTATTACACAGCAGGAATTGTGTCTGTGTGTGTGTATATGTGAGAGATTGATTTTTAGAGAAAGCTTAAATTAAGTTTTTAGTTGACATAAATAATTACAATGGCTCAGTAAGGTGGATTTGTGTATACCACGTGCATCATTAATAGACCACACTGCCCAGCTTCGTGTCATTCAAGTGGGGGACTTGTCTTCACATTAAAACGATAAAAGAACATTTGTTCCCTGGCAGCTTTGGCTTCCCTGGGGTTCACTTTATCCCTCCCTCTTTGGAACAGATTGCTACCAAAATGGGATACGGGCCTCATATGCTCTAATTAATCTTGCTATATTTCTTGCTCTTTGCATGGCTACCTTTTTTTCTAACCTTCACTTTAGATCCTTGTCTCAGATGTTATGCCAAGTTAAGTCGAGAGAACCTACTGGTGGCCAGGAGAAAATCCAACGGTCTCATGGGTTTTCTGAAACATTATGGTTTAGACAGTGCTAAGTAGAGTAAAAGCAGAATATTAATGTGAATGCTCTAGAAATCTGCACTGCACCAGGCATTGCTAATATTTCACTGCCATTATTATGAATGCCTGGGTCAGTCTCTAACTGGGCGTTTTGTTCTTTCATAGCGTGGGTGCATGAGGTTCTATCACCACAGGAGGCCCTCTCACCCAGCACTGGGGCCAGAAGTACTCAGGCCTGGCCTGGCTCCTAGGTTGTGCTCCTGCCATTCTGATACTTCGTTTTGTACTTTTTAAACTTTGCTCTTCTTTCTACCATTTTCCTCTCTTTCACTTTCCTTCCTGTACCCACTGTCTCTTGTCACATCATCCTTTTCCCCACCACATGGCACTTACCTTTAAGACAGGCCCAAAGCCAAAGCCTGAAGTCCAGCAAGGTGTCTTGGGTCCCTTTCTTTTTCTTCTATCCCACACGCCTCCTCACTGTCATGAGTGTCTGCCTCACCCTCCCTCCTATGACAGCTTTCTGGCAGGTAGGAGACTGTGGGACTCTTGGAAGCAGACAGGTGAGCAATGATGCTGAAGTTCCCCTCCCTGTGCTATTCGTATTGTAATAATTGCCCCCATAATCCCATCCATACTTGACCTTCCTCTTCATTACCCATCCTTTCTGTTTTTCCTTGTTTTTCTCTTGGTTGCTTTAGTATTCCCCTTTCCCCAAACTCTTCTGACCAAGTACCTGTCTTACCACCTTCTCATTTTTGCCCACAACATGCTCCTGGCTCATTCTGCTTGCAACTCCACTACTTCTAGAGTCAAGGGTAGCCTAGTATCTCTCAAACACAACTTTCTTTTTTCTTCTTTGACCTTCATGGCCTCTTAACATACAGCCACTTTTTTTTTTTTTTTTTTTTTGAGACAGAGTCTCAAGCTGTCGCCTTGGATAGAGTGCCATGGCATCAATGCTCATAGCAACCTCAAACTTCTGGGCTCAAGTGATTCTCCTGCCTCAGCCACTCAAGCAGCTGGGACCACAGGCACCTGCCACAATGCCCGGCTACTTTTGTTGTTGTTGCATTTGTCTTTATTATTGCAGCTGGCCCTGGCCAGTTCAAAACTGCCACACTGGATGTATGTGGCTGGTGCCATGTCAACTGAGCTACGGGTACTGCCAATATACAGCCACTTTTTAAAAATCTGTGCATGGGCTTGGTGCCTGTGGCTCAAGCAGCTAAGGTGCCAGCCATGTACACCTGAGCTGGTGGGTTCGAATCCAGCCTGGGCCTAAAGAACAATGACAGCTGCAACCAAAAAAACAGCTGGGCATTGTGGCGGGTGCCTGTAGTCCCAGCTACTTGGGAGGCAGAGGTTGAAGAATCACCTGAGCCCAGGAGTTCGAGGTTGCTGTGAGCTGTGATGCCATGGCACTCTACCCAGGGCAACAGCTTAAGGCTCTGTCTCAAAAAATAAAAATAAAATAAAATAAAATCTGTGCATGTACCACTCAAAGCAATCTGTGGTTGGATGCATTCCCTATCAAAAATACCAGTGACATTCTTTACAGAAACAAACAAAAAAAATCTTAAAATTTGTATAGAACCACAAAACGCTACCAAACTTCAAAATATACTACAAAGCTGTAGTATCCAAAACAGCATATACTAGCATAAAAACAGACACACAGAACAATGGAACAGAGCAGAGAACCCAGAAATTAATCCACATATTACAGCCACATATTTACACCAATAAAGGTGCCAAGAACACTCACTGGAAAAAAGATAGACTCTTCAGTAAATAGCACTGGGAAAACTGCCGCAGAAGAATGAAACTAGACCCTGCCCTCTCACACTATACAAAAATCAACTCAACATAGACCAAAGATTCAAAGGTCAGATCTGAAACAATAAAACTACTACAAGAAAATATTTCCCATTGATTGGTCTGTGAAAAAATTTTATGAATAAGACCTCAAAAACTCAGGCAACAAAAGCAAAAATGAACAAATGGGGCCATAACAAGCAAAAAACTTCTGTACAGAAAAGGAAACAATCAACAGAGTGCAAAGACAAACTAAAGAACAAGAGAAGATACTTGCAAACTATTCCTCCGACGGGGAATTAAAATCCAGAATATACAAAGAAATCAAACATCTCAATAGCATGCAAACCCCAAACAATCCTATTAAAAAATGGGCAAATGATCCGAACAGTCATTTCTCAGAAGACATACTAATGTTCAACAAACACATGAAAAAAAATGCTCGACGTCACCAATCATCAGGGAAATGCAAACCAAAATCACCACGAGGTATCTTCTCACCCTAGTGGGATGGCTATTATCCAAAAGACAAAAAATGATCAATGTTGGAGAGGGTGCAGAGAAAAGGGAACTCTTCTCCTCTGTCGGTGGGGATGTAAACTATTATGGCCACTATGAGTAGTATGGAAGTTTCTCAAAAAAACTACAAACAGAACCAATTTACAGTCCTGCAATCCCACTACTGGGCATTTATTCAAAGAAAAGGCAGCAATATGGAAGAGACATCTGCACCCCCATATTTATTACAGCACTATTCATGATAGCCACGATAGAGCATCAGCCTGTGTCCAACAACAGGTGAATGTTAAGATGAAGACTATGGTATGTACACACACACACACACACACAGGAATACTATTTAGCCATAAAAAGGATAAAATCCTGTCATTCATGGTACCATAGATGATATTGGAGGACATTATAGTAAGTGAAATAAACCAGGAACAGAAAGCTAAATACCATATATTCTCTCATGTGGAAGCTAAAATAATGGATAAAAAAAGGGAAAAGATAGAACAGGGGATACTAGAGACTGAGAAATGGAGAAGGAAGGGAGGGATGGGACGCTCAATAGGAAGAATAAGCTCTAGTGTCTGGTGTTACAATACCATTTAATAATTACCAAGTACCTGCCTGAGCACCTTCTAATAGCTCGAAGGAGGATACTGAATGTTCCCAACACAGATGAGAAATGTTCAAAGTGTATCCCATCAATATGTACAACTCGTCTATGTTAAAGGAACTAAAAGTCTAGTGCATGACTAAAAGAAAGTATTTATTTCTGTGTAACTTGTTTTCCAGCCACTTAGGATCCCAATCATCAATGACAAACTTATATGCTTTCAATAGAGTTATGTGAATGCAGATACTTAAAGACCAAAAAGGGACATATTCTGACTAAAACAGGAGGAAAGGAGTTTGTTAAAGGATCTGGAGGAGCTCAAAGAAAAAGCTGGACAAAGGAGTCCCAAAAAGGCCACGAACAAAGGCAGCCCTGGGTGTCTGGGCAGTGAGAATTTAAGCACACAATCCTGGGGGCACTGCAGCCTGACAAAAATACTGCCAGCCCTTCTCTCCAGCCCTTGGTTTATTCCACTCAGGAAAGGAATTCTGATGAGAAGGAAGGAGAGAACCCAGCTGGGGTCACAGGCCTACCCTTCCACTGCTGAGAGGTGGGGGACCATGAAGTGGTTGTCTAGGCCCAATGAACGGGGCCCTAGGCATTAGCTGTCCAAGAGCTGAGGGGAGTCCCCCAAAGTCTCATGATACTGTGACCCAGAGAAGAGATGATGGATGCTGGGGGGACAAAGCCCACATGTGGTCATCAAGTCTGAGAAGCAAGTAGATTCAAGTGAGGGCAAAGTAGATTTAAATGACACCCTTTTTTGGGGGGGGGTATCATTTTTCTGAGGTCCAGTGAGAGTATTGCTCTTGTTTTTAAAAACAGAAAGCCAAGATGCTGGGGCTAGTGTTCAAGGCTAGGCGATTCAAGATTAATTGGATAAGAACAGCAAACATGATGTAACCCAGGAGTCCGTCTATTCTAAGTGTTTTTCATATATTAACTAATTTAATTACTACAGCCACCCCCAAAGGCAAAGCACTATAATTGATTTCATTTCACAGAAGAGTAAACTGAGACACACAAGTTACTCAGCTGGGTGGTCGGTACCGTATCCAACAGAGCTCGGGTCCAAACCCAGGCAATCTGAGGCAGCCTGGCCCTGATCTTTTATGCACCTCTGGAGCTTTGCATAACAAAATACTCACAGAGAAATCCTTTGAGGAGGCTCGGCGCCTGTGGCTCAAGCGGCTAAGGCGCCAGCCACATACACCTAAGGTGGCAGGTTTGAATCCCCAGCCCGGGCCTGCCAAACAACAATGATGGCTGCAACCAAAAAATGGCCAGGCGTTGTGGTGGGCGCCTGTAGTCCCAGCTACTTGGGAGGCTGAGGCAGGAGACTCGCTTGAGCCCAGGAGTTGGAGGTTGCTATGAGCTGTGATGCCATGGCACTCTATCCAGGGGGATAGCTTGAGGCTCTGTCTCAAAAAAAAAAAAAAAAAAAAAAAAAAAAAAGCAAACAAAAAAAAAAAAAACCCTGTGATTTTTTGCGGTGTCGAATAAATTAGGGGGTTGGGGAATTAAGTTTGTTTATTAATTTATTTTTTGTAAGGGGCCACATGATGACCCCGTGTATGGGGGGTTTTGGATGCACGGCAAACGC
>CAUYTI010072965.1:0-29207 GCA_963575145.1 Galago senegalensis
GCGCCTGTGGTCCCAGCTACTTGGGAGGCAGAAGCAAGAGACTCGCTTGAGCCCAGGAGTTGGAGGTTGCTGTGAGCTGTAATGCCACGGCACTCTACCCAGGGGGACAGCTTGAGGCTCTGTCTCAAAAAAAAAAAAAAAGAAAAAAAGAAAACAGTACTTTGGCCACACGGCCCTTACAAGTGGTCCCCAACTCACCTCTGCTTAGCCATCCCCAATTCTTAGGGCTGCATCTACCAAGCACAGCAAGGACTGGTCTGCTTGGATCCAGAATGCAATGTTAGCTCTGAGGTGCTCAGGCAGGGAAGGGCTGTGGCTACAATGAGACCACTTGCAAACATCACCCTGTAGACCAATGAGGCCCAGGCAAGGAAAGGGCACTTACCTCTCAGCACAGAGGAATGTGGAGCTATAGCAAGGAGCAGGCACCAGTGAAGTGGACTGAGCCAAGGATGGTTTATAAGCCAGTCCAGGCTCCACACTTCATTCTGGGTGAAGAAATCTCTCTGATTCATCATGAAGCAATTCCTAGACAGTGAAAGATCTGTTGCCCAAGCAAAGCTTCAAACCTGTGGACTTGGCAGAAATAGGAGTGGCTAAGGTTGTATCCACCCCTAGTCTCACTTTCTTGATCACCTGAAAACAAAAGCCCTGGCCCCACACATACACCTTCCCATTCAACCTTAAGCAAAAGCCCCTGACATGCTACACACACATGCACAGACATGTACACATGTGTGTGCCCATGTGTACACACACCCAGTTGCATACCTGTTTACACACGTACATGTACACACTCAGACACACACACACACTGGAGTGGCCTGCACATTTCTCAGCCCTGATTCAGGGTCCAGATTCCAGGTTTAGATCGTGAAACTCCAGGTCTAGCTTCACCTTCACCCCATGCTCCCTAATAAAAGGCTGAGAGTTCACATCTCACTACCTGAAAAGGGTGGTGGGGGGAGGCATTGGCTAAGTGTCTGTTTGGGCAGAAGTAAAAATGATAAATAATAAAAAGAATCAAAGTGAAGACAAAATCATAGAACAGGATAGAGGAAATCAGTTAAAAACTATGGAAATCTGAATAAAGTTCATAACCATATATGAATAGCATTTAACAAATGTGTGGGAAAAAATGGCCTGCTAAAAAGAAAAGAAATGATTTTCAGAAATGTACCATACTAATGTAAAGTGTTGATAATGGAGGAAATTGTATACAGGTATATGATAATTGTCCACACTATCTTCTCAATTTTTCTGTACATCTAAAACTGTTCTAAAAGTAAAGTCTGCACATTTTAAGAGACTACATGTTGGGGATTCTAAACATGCCAGACATTGCCTTTGCACAGCCCTTCCCTGAATTCTGAAGGCAGCTCTGTGGGTTGGATGCTAATAGTGTAACCATTTTGCAGATGAAGAAAATGAATTAGAGAGGTTAAGTAATTTTTTATTAAGACATTAAAACCTACTTATATTCATAGGGCATATGTGATACTTTGATACATCCATGTAATGTGCAATGATCAAATCAGGGTAACTAGGGTATTCATTACCTCAAACATCTATCATTTCTTTAGTTGTGTTGGGAATATCTCAAATCTTCTCTTCTTGCTATTTTGAAATATATAATAAATTATTGTTAACTGTAGTCACCCTACTCTGCTCTTGAACACTGGAACTTAATCATTCCATGTAACTGTATTTTTGTGCCCAATAACCAACCTCTGTTTATTCTTGCCTCCCTCTACCCCTTTCAGCCTCTAAAAACTCTCATCCTACTCTCAACTTCCTTGAGATCACTTTTTTTTTTTTGCATTTTTTGGCAGGAGCTGGGCTTGAACCCACCCACTCTGGCATGTGGGGCAGGCGCCCTATTCCTTTGAGCCACAGCACAACCTGAGACCATCTTTTTTAGCTCCCACATACCAGTGAGAGTGAAAACATGTGATGTTTGTCTTCCTGGCTTATTTCATTTAACATAGTGACCTCCAGCTCCATCCATGCTGCTTTGAATAACACATGTCATTCTTTAGGAAGTCAAATTGTTCCTGTTTGCAGATGATATGATCTTACATACAGAAAATCCTTAAAGCTCCACCAGGAAAATCTTAGATGTGATGAACAAATTCAGTAATTGCTTAGAATACAAAAGTAGTATACAAAAACTAGTAGTGTTTCTATATACCAATAACAAACTGGCAGAAAAACAAATTAAGAAAGTAATCCCTTTTACTGTAGCTACAAGGAAAAAATGCTAAAAATAAATTTATTCAAGGAGAGAAAGGATCTCTAAAAGAAAAATTATAAAACACTAATTAGTAATCAGAAAAATGAAAATGCATCCAATGTACATGGATGGGAAGAATTGATATTGTGAAAGCGATCATGCTTTCAAAAACAACCCTCAGATGCAGTGCAATCCCTTTGAGAATACTAATGACACACTTCACAGAATTGGAAAAACAACTCTAAAATTCATGTGGAACCACTGAAGACCTCAAACAGCCAAAGCAATTCCAAGCAAAATGAACCAAGATGGAAACATCTCATCACCTGACTTCAAAATATGATATAAACCTGTAGTAATTAAAATAACACGGCACTGGCACAAAAATAGACATATACACCAAGAAAGCAGAATAGAAAACCCAGAAATAAATCAGGTATTTATAGCCAACTGATTTTTGACAAAAGAGCCAAGAACATTCTTTGCAAAGAAATAGACTCCCATAAAGTCCAGTGCTGGTAAAACTGGATATCCAGATGTTCAAAAATAAACTAGGTCCCCACATCTTTCCACATAGAAGGATCAACTACAAATGGAACCCTGAAATAATGAAACTACTAGCAGAAAACATCAAGGAAATGCTTCTGGGCATTTATTTGGGCAAAGTTTTTTGGGGGGTAAGGTATCCAAAACACAGGCAACAAAAACAGAAAAAGACAAATGGGATTATATCAATAAAAAACTTCTATACAGAAAAGGAAACAATCATGGAGTGAAGAAACAACATACAGAATAGGAGAAATACCTGCAAACTATCCATCTGACAAAGGATTAATAAAATACAGAAGGAGTTAAAACAACTCAGTAGCAAATAAACAAATACTCCAGATTTAAATAGGCAAATGATCTCAATAGGCGTTTCTGAAAAGAAGACATACATGTGGCTAAAAATCATATGAAAAAAATGCTCAACATCACTAACCACCAGAGAAATACAAATCAAAACCTTGGTGAGATCTCATCTTATCATAGTTAGAATGTTTCTTATCAAAGAGACCCCCCCCCCGCAAAAAAAAAACTCCCACAAAACAATACAAAAGAAAATGAATGCTAGTACAACTACTGGTGAGGCTGTAAATTAGTGCAGCCACTAGAAGCCAGTAGAGAGTTCTTCAAACCCCTGTGTATATATCCAAAAGCAAGGAAAGTATATGAAAGAGACAGCTACACACCATGTTTATTGCAGCGCTGTTCACAGTAGGCAGGATACAGGATCAAACAAAGTAATCAGGAATGGATGGACGCATAAGTTAGAGGTGGTATATACACTCTGTATACACATAAAATTCTGCTGTCTTCAGGGTAACTTTTCTAAGTGTCAAACTCAAATTTGTCTTCTAAACCTTTGCCATTGTTGTGATTTTCTTATCTTAACATGAGAATTTTTCCATTATAAAAATAATACCTGCTCATACTTTTGTGAAAATGCAATTTTTGGTATATGTGGATGATCTTATATCAAACCTTAATTTTTTTCTTAATAAATCAATTTTCTTTTTTGCCATATCATCTTCAGAACTTAAGGATTTCTTTCTCTTATTTTTTATTTTATGAAGTCATATACACATAGATCATAAATATATTTATGCATATGTGGGGTACAATGTGTTGATTTTTTTATACAATCTGATGTGCTTACACCAAACCAATTAACGTAGCTTTCATCTCATTTACTTGATTACTATGTTAAATAAAGTCAATTCTTCATTAACCTTTTTCCCTCTGAAAGAAGCTCCTCTCACCCAAGCAAGCACAGCCTCTCAACCTGTGCCCACCCAACAAAGCTGCGGGGAGACCAGGAGGTCAACTCACAGCAAATGTCAAGAATAGTTCCTGGCCATTCCTGGGGCTAGTCTTTCCCTCCCTACTCAACAGGAACTCCCTGATGCCTGGACTGTGCAGAGGGCTGATGCTCAGGGCAGCAAGGCGGGGCAGGTCAAAGGCTGTGTGTAAACACTCTGTGTGACTTCAGTGCTGGATGCAGGTCTCTGTTCCTGCACACTGTTAAGACCCCTGGCATGTGCTTCACCCAGAGTGAGCTCTGATGCAGACCACAGGGTTTGTTGGGAATAATTGTCAATATTGGCTCATCATGTATAACCAATGTGCCACATTAACACAGGATGTTAATAATAAGGGAACAAAGAATGGACGAATATCTGGGAATTCTGTACTTTTTGCTCAGTTTTTCCATAAACCTAAAACTGCCCCTCCCCCACATAGTCTATTAAATTAAAAAGAAAAAAAATTACTGGTGCATTTGAAGTCAGTATGTACAAAAAGTAAGGAGACCAAGAAGCAAACTTTTTAAATAAATTAAGAGTTGAGTTGATGCAAATTCACTTTCACTACTCCCTCTGTAAAATTCATGTTCTGGGACAATGGTGGGGAAGCTAACATTTGAAAATTTTTAACTACAGGGAAAACTGCATATAAACAGATACCTTGGAGCGGTTTCTCCATGAGCAGGAGAGAAGACTTCACATATGTCAAAAGAGGTGACAATGCATAGAGAATACTTTGTAAATAAAGGTACATTTAGCTACAATCTCCCATTTCTCCTATGTATGGCAACTTGGGGGACACCACAAAGTAAAAACACACTAATTCTAACTCTTTAAAACTCAACTAGAAACAAATAGGTACTATAAAATACAAAATTTCAAGAGTATTTAACTGAATGAGATAATGTAAACATCCTGGGAAAAAGTCTATTAAGATAAGCTTAAAATTTCATAATATAAGTAAAACTTGGTTTAAATTGGTAAATCTGGGTTAAAGATACATGAGAGTTTCTAGAACTATCCTTGCAACTTTTCTGTATATTTGTATTTCTATCAAACTAAATTATACCAAACCGAAATTATAACAAAATTCATAAAGTTACCCACCAAAAAAGTATTCATGGCAATCAGAATGACTCTCTTAGTCACATCCACAAAGTGGGGAGGAGCTCACCTGCATAAGCTGGGACAGAGTGACCAGATGTGGCAAAGTGGCAGCCCTCCATCCTGTTCTGTACCCTCAAAGTTAGCTGAGAACCTGGCTCTGGGGACAGACTAGGTTAATATGAGTGCCCTTACCTCACTGAGACACCTTCTGTGAAGCAGCCATCTCCAGGGGGAAATGAGCTCCAAGTTGTTTGATGAGAGAGAAAAAGAGAGTGAAGTCACTTGAGAAGATTCTGGCTCAGAGGTGTGAAAGGAGCTCATTGCTGAAGCCTCTGCTCTCTCTAGCCTCTGAGCCATCAGGACACAGAGGGCCTGGGTTCCTTCACCAGCAAACATTTCCTGGCCCTTTGTTTTCTGCTAGTGACAGTGTGGGCCTGTGAGGAGAGGCAACCCCTGCCCTGCCTGAGTGTCCAGTCTGGGAGGGGACCTGCTCCTGGTAAGGAGAGGCTGGAGGCTGCAGTGCCAGGGAAGCAGTGGAGTTGTGGGTTTCCAACTCCTGGATTTCTGCAAATGGAGCATCAACCTCTGGATTTTCTGTGTCCTGGAGGGAACCAGGCCAAGGAAGCAGGAAGGCAGACCTCTTTCTGACTTGTTTTGGGATGAAAACCTCATCACTTGAACAATGGACTGATTTTTCAAGAGAGACCCAGCTTTTTTAGGAAAGGAGAGTCATTGCTGTGTCATTCCCTCTCTATGTCCCCAGCATGCTTCCTGAACCATGCAGCTGTGAACAGCTGGGAAGGTGGGCTGGGGGGTAAATGCACCTGTGAAGCTGGCCCACTGTGCCTTGTTGCCTTGTCCCCCTATCAGTCATGTGAGCGCAGTAAGACAATGTGAAGGTTTAAGAAAAGCAACTTTTCTGCTCTTAGAGAGGCAGCAGGGGACAGAAGGTATTTGGCGTTCATGGCAGGCTGGTCATCCAAGGTTCAGGAAAGCTGCACGGGGAGGAGAGTCTCCTCATACACACCCCATGTCTTACTGATGCTGAGACCCCAAAATGCACCCTGCCTTTAGTTTTATGCCCTAGGGCTCACTGACAGTGCTGGGCCAGCCAAGGCCATGGCACAACCTGTCCTTCAGTCACATGGCTCAGACTCAGATACCCTCTTAGCAGGGCCAGTTGACTTCACACGTGGGTTCTTTACCATTTCTGATTGATGAGATTAGAGATTTTACTTTTTTTTTCTTGTTTAGGTTGGCCAAAGTTTTATCTATTTTATTAACCTTTTCAAAAAACCATCTTTCTGATTTATTGAACTGTTGTATAATCCTTTTGTTTTCAATTTCGTTTAATTCTGCTCTAATTTTGGTTATTTCTTTTCTTCTTCTGGATTTGGAATTGGAATGTTCTTCCTTTTCCAGTTGCTTGAGAAGTCCCATTACATAGTTAACTTCCTCTCTTTCTGTTCTCTTGAGGAAGGCTTGCAATGGTATAAATTTCCCTCTTAGGAATGCCTTAGCAGTATCCCAGAGGTTCTGATAATTTGTGTCTTCATTGTCATTTTGTTCTAAAAATTTGGCAATTTCCTTCTTGATCTCATCTCTGACCCTTCTGTCATTCAGCATCAGGTTATTTAGCTTCCATGTTTTTGTATGAGGCTGCAGATTGTTGTTGCTACTGAGTTCAACTTTTATTCCATGATGGCTGCAAAGGTCTGTCCCTTAGATTCATGGAAAAATTGACTGACACAAACCTCTGGACTGCACTATAGAGTCAGGGTCAGGACATACTTCCTTGGGTGCAGGAGGACCATTACCACAGCAGCTGGCCAGGTTGGCTGGGGCACTGACCTGGTCTCGCATCCCAGACTCCAGTAGTTGCTAAAGAGGTCAAAGAAAAGTCCCTCAGATGGCCCCACTATGTGCTGCCAATGAGATGGCCTGTTCCCAGATTTCTTCCACTGTATCTCTATAATCCTCAAGCTGTACCCAGAGGTGTCAGGAATAACCAAATGCCGGCCCATTCTGCCAGCAGAGAAAGAGGGGCTGCTTACCTAGCTGCTCATCATCACCTTAGCTGGTGAACTCAGTGGGTCCTGTTGGCCCTGAATGGCCAAGGTGGCAGCATGAGTCATTTCCCACATAGTCAATGACAAGTTGGCTGCCATTTTCCAGGACATATGCCTGTGCCGGGTATGAGGACATGGACAGCAGAAAGGAGCCAGCTGTCACTTATGTTCCTGGCAGAGTCTTAGGCAGCTGCAGTGTCAGAGGAGGCAGCCCTGTCCGTTTAGAGTCTTTGTGCACAAGCACTTGAGGATCCAAAATTCCCCGAGAGCACAGCCCATCTGAGGATGCCAGCACAAGCCAGGAAAACATGTGTGATGCTGGCCGGGGAGCAGTCATTATAGAGTCTCTAGCCCAACAGTACAGACCCAGGTCTGATTCAGACAGGAGTTAGGGGGCATGGTAAGGGCACATGGTTGACATACTTTCTTGCACTACTGGCAATGTGTGAAGTCTTTTATGTCTATGTTCTTGGTAACCTGCACTGAGGGTGTCACTCTCTTGTCCGTACCACTGGTAATTGTTGGAACCCCTTCAGATTGACAGTGGGCCATAGATGAACTATTTAGTTCTGGAAATTCCCAGAATACTCCACTGGAATATTCAGTAATGCTTCAGATGACATGAGAAGATCAAATCTCCTAAGACTGGAAGGAAGGCTTAGGAGAATGTTACTCTTACTCAGCTTCTGGGCAATTATCCTTTCCTGAAGGTTTGCTGACACCAGGAAGACACCACCAGCACTGCAGGCCCTGAGGTATGTCTGGTGAGGTCAGGAAGAGGGAAGGGTCTGAGAGGGAAATCTCCTGCACTTGGGGAGAGAGAGGCCAGGGAGACAGGCAGAAGAAAGACTGGCCAGTCCAGACCCAGGGCAGAAAACCAGCTAGAAAAGAGTAGTTCGGTATAACTCAGTGTCTCCCTGTCAGGCAGCTGCGAATGTAATCCTAGCTCTGCCACTTGCTGGGTCAGTAAACCTTATGAAGCTCCTTAATCTCTGACTCTCCTCATATGCAAAATGGAAATAGAAATCACCTCTGTCATAGGGTTGTTATGAGAAACAAATTAGATCAGTTATACAATGTCTAAAGCTCAACAGCAAAATCATCAACAAACATAGTGAGCCCGGGAATGTTTTAATTCATTTCTGTAATAAAAACAATCCCATGGCATTTATTATCATTTTGAAATAGCATGAGAGTAATCATAACTATACATACAAATACTTTAGAAAGATACTCTGAACAAAGTATGCCTCCCAATCCTGTATTGCCTTCTCAACAATTTCTCACTTCCTTGATCTTTCTAGTTAGAGACATTTGTAGCAGAGCGATATTATCTCATTTGGGCATGACCCAACCCAGTTGTTATCTTGACTTTGTCTTAGAATGAATCTCTTCAGCATCATCTAATACATGGTTCATATACTCATCAACACCAATGATGCAGCCCTCCATCCACATATCCACTTGTCATAGAACCACAGCTGGACTTGGGGTCTATTTTTTAAGTATCTGAAGATGAGGTTGATGGTCCGTACCATCACCTTCTGCACTTTCTGGTCCTGGCCACAATACGCCATGGGGGAATCTCAGAAAGACCACACTGACCATCATGCCACCTTAGAAAGCAACTTTCTTTTAATTCATAAATGGAATGATCAGCAAGGAAATGTGTTAAAAAAAACTGATTTGAAGAATATTTGAGAATATATAAGTGCAGTCAGGAAAAGAATGCTTACATAATATCCTTAAGGCTCTCTTTTTCTTTTCTTCTTGAGACAGAGTGTCACTGTGTTGTGCTTAGTCAAATGCGGTGGCACCACAGCTCAAAGACACCTCAAACTCTTTAGCTCAAGCGATCCTCTTGCCTCAGCCTCCCAAGTAGCTAGAACTACAGACCCTCACCACAACTCCTGTTGTTTTTTTGTTGTTGTTGTTGTTGTTGTTTTAGAGATGGGTTCTTGCTCTTGTTCATGCTTCTCTAGAACTCCTAAAGTCAGACATCCACACACCTTAGTCTCCCAGAATACTGGGATTATAGGTGTGAGTTACCATACCTGGACTACTTAAGAATTTTGGCTTTTATGAGGATGAAACAAATTGAAACAGTTTGGGTTTTAAGACATTGACCAGCTATAAAATTACAGTGCCTCATCCAGCACGTATAAGTTGTCAGCTTCTTTATCTGTTGTGAATTGTTACACCAAGGTACTTTACCAACCACTTTTTCTCAAAAATGTCAGATGATGACAAACAGCAGGAACCTGCTATTTATCCAGACAGATGGTAGCATGAAATCAAAAATATAAGAAATCTCCATTTTATCTTTTTTTGCTTTGACATGATTTCTTTCTTTCTTTCTTTCTTTCTTTCTTTCTTTCTTTCTTTCTTTTCTTTCTTTCGTTCTGCTGGGGCTGAGTTTGAACCCACCACCTCTGGTATATGGGGCCAGCACCCTACTCCTTTGAACCACAGGCACCACCCTGATTTATTTTCTTTCACACTGACTTGCACCTTGAGCCCAGTACGTGTTGGTAGCTTTCCCTCCCCTCTTTAGCCTGTTCAGCCTGTTTAAATTCAGACTGAATTCCCACAATCTGGAGGCAGGAGATGGGCTGGGAACTGGACCCAGCCAAAAGGGCTCTGGGTCCCAGGCTGGATGATACTCAGGGAGGTCTTTCCGCTGTAATAAACTCTTTTACTCTGCTGCAAGAGAACAATTACCTGACTCGAGACCCTCTTCATGTCTTTTGGGACCTTTATCACAACTACTAGGAACATAGTGGAAGTCAGGAGCCTTGGGTGGAGAAGCTGGAAGGAGAAGCAAGATTTCACCCAGGTCATCCTGTGCCATGGTATCATAGAGTTGTGCCCAGAAGTTTCACAAAGACCACACTGCCAAGCAAGTCAAATTTACAGCAGATTGTTTTTATTGAAGGGCTGGCTGGCAACTGCCTCAGTGTCCCAACAAGTGGTTTCTGAGAGCAGCAGCCCTGAGTGCTTAAGGAGTTGAATTTTTAAAGCTTCTCCTGTATCCTGGTTGGCAAGCAGGCTGTCCAGGTGCATTCAGGTGGGAGTAGCAAGCAAACATTGTACAGAAGCAGAATTTTGTGGTTAGTTAGCCTTATGTCCTACATCTTTGTTTTAATATTTTCCCATATATCTTCTTTTCAGTACTTTTCTTTTTTTTATTTTTATTTTTAGTTTTTATTTTTGAGATAGAGTCTCACTCTACTGAGTCACCCTTGGTAGAGTGCCATGGCATCACAGCTCACAGTAACTTCCAACTCTTGGACTTAAGCAATTTTTTTGCCTCAGCCTCCAAAGTAGTTGGGACTACAGGTACCCATCACAATGCCTGTCTACTTTCTTTCTTTCTTTCTTTCTTTTTTTTTTTTTTTTTTGCAGTTGTCATTGTTGTTTAGCTGACCTGGGCCAGGTTCAAACCTGCCAGCATTGGTGCAGGTTCAAACCTATCAACTGGTGTGCTACTGGTGCTGAGCCTTTTCAGTACTTTTCCTCCATATATCTTTGCCTAGTATTCTCTCCATCTTGTATTGTCTAAAGGTTAGTCAAAACAGGGACTAACCATGTTTTCATTCAAGTCAGTTCCTTTCCGAGGCCCAGGAATTAGTCAAGCGAGAAGTTAGTGAGTACTTTGTCATCTATCTTGGGAGTGAACCAGACTTACTCCATTTTATTGAGGGCTTGTAGCTCAGGAATTTGCCAGGAGTTAACTGGTATTTTTCTACTTTAGTCTAGGCCTAACAATAGCTTACAGCAACCACAAACTACTGGGCTCAAGTGATTGTCCTGCCTCAGCCACTGACTAACTGGGACTACAGGCATATGCCACAATTCCTGGCTAGGGAGGGCTATAATACTGGCATTCTGGGAGTCCAAGGTGGGTGGATTGCTTGACCTCAGGAGTTGGAGACTAGCCTGAGCAAGAGAAAGACACTCTAAGAATAGCCAGGGGCTGTTGCCAGAGTCTGTAGTCTCAGCAACATGGGGGCTGAGGCAAAAGAATTGCTTGTGCCAAAGAATTTGAGGTTCCTGTGAGCTATGATGCCAAGGCACTCTACTGAGGGCAAGAAAGTGAGACTGTCTCAAAAACAAAAAATAAATAAAAGAGGAGGAGGCAAGATGGCCAATGGGAGCCAGGTTTACACAGAGGCTCCCGTCCAGAAGGAAAGTTAAAGGACAAAAGTTTAGCAAGTAAGCTGATGGTTTGGAGCTGAGCCAAGAGAGAAGGTTGAAGAGTGTACGTCACCCCTGAGGAGGCAAGCTGCAACCCCAAGGAAACAAACAATAAGTATAAAACTCATCACCAAGAGGATGGGAGTCCCTTCCCCCATGAGAATGGCTCACAGTATACTTTCTGCAAACAAGCAAGCAGAGTTCAGATCTCCTCTTATTTTATCCCATGGGAGAGACCCTCTAAAAACCAGAAATCCTTCCCCAGAGAGTACCCACTAGTGTACTATGTCACTCTCCCGCCAGGCATAAAACTGAACATATACACTACCCAGAAGTCTGACCTCCCAGAATTCCGCTTCACTCTCACCCCATGGTCTGGAAGCCTGTCCCCCATGGAGTCCAGATTCCTGGGCATTTTCTCAAGATGTGTGGGCATTGTGTGGGCTGTGACAAGTCTGTGCTGAATCGGTAGCATGGGTGTAAAGTGGGGGCTGTGGAGCAAGGGAGCCAGACAGGAGAGGAAGAGAAGGTGCCCAGTAGCAGTGGTGGGAACAATAGGGCTCACACCTCTGGTGATGTGTTGGAGAGACACTTCCCACCTCTCTTAGAAAAGCAGAGGGTGTGGGCCTCTGCTCTGGTGTCAGCCATGGGCAGAACACATCTGGGATAGAAACACAGTCCTCATGAACAAAGGGTTTGCCTGATGTGGTACCTGCCAGGTGGGGATGGAGAATAGAATCTGTGTGCATGCAGTGACAGTGTACTCCCAGGGTGAAGCTGAGTCACAATTTCTGCTTTTATGAGCCAAGCTGCAACCCCCCCCCCCCAGGGAGTATAGCTGGGACAAAAGCAGGCCTGGCAGCAGCAGCAGCCCAGAGAAAGTCAGGAACTGAGAACTGTTTCTGAGCTCTAACTGCACCTGCCCTAACACAGAGTACATCAGAGACAAAGACACCAGCTTCATGAGAATTGGCACAGCAGCAATAACAGAGGGTGGGGCTGAGTTGCAGTTTCTGTGAACTCAAACAGCACCTGGCCCACGGGGGAATATAGCCAGAACATAGATGCAAATTCTGCAAGAATATAAATGGCAACAACATCAATCAGAGGTGGGGCTGAAAATGAGTGGAATCTCCCCAGCCTCCATTAAGCACCTGAGGTCATCAGGCTTCAGCTCCCCCTGCCAGCTGGTGGCAGAGTGTGGTGGCCTGGCCAAGGAGACATAGATCTCCCAGTGACTCAGGCAGGCACAAATCCCTGGTGCAACTGCTCATTGGAGGGAACTGGGTCACAGCCCTGTGGGGTTACCAGTGACTGAAAGTGACAGAGGTACAAGATGGAGAAGGAGACATCAAATTTTCCATTTGCTGGGTGGGCACTTCTGACTCCACGGAGCATCAGAGCGGGTCATACTCAAGCTCCCAGCAGTCCCCTGCTATACAGTTGCTAGAGAGCATTTGAACTCTCCCATTTGAGACTGGATGCTGGCTGGGACAATTGAGTTGGAACTCTTGGCCTGGGCCAACCACCTGAGGACCTTCCAAGGTGTTAACCTGGTTCTGTTGTGAGAAGGTTTGATTTTCCTTTCCCAGTTGTTGCCCATTGGGTGAAATTCTAGTTGCTAGAATTTCTCTACAGCTGAGACATCAACCCAGAGTTACTGTTTCACTAGGATTAGGCAGAGACCAGCTGAAAACAAGACAGAGCCACTTGACCCCACCACACCAAGTAGGTCCCCCATGTCTCAGGCTGTAGTACTGTACTGGTTCTTTGCAAAGCTGTAGGGGAAAATCTACTGTCACCAGCCCCATCTCTTGGGCAAAGGGCTCATTAATCACTACTCCAGGAGACCCCAATCCAATTTCACCTTATCTGTTCATCTAGCCAAACAGTGAAAAATAATCATGGGCTGGAATCAGCAGAAAAACTCTGGCAACATGAATAATCAGAGTAGATCAACTCCCCCAAGGAAGGACAAGTTGGACACACCAGAAGATCTCATTCCTAAACAAATGGCTGAGATGTCAGAAATCAAATTCAGAATTTGGATTGAAAATAAGATTAAGAGAATGAAGGTAAAGTGGGAATTAGAAATTCAGGAGCATTTCAAAAGTCATCTCAAGAATTCAATGAATTCAAGGACAAAATCATCAAAGATTTTGATTCATTGAGGCAAGAAATTGCAGCCCTCAAAGATCTGAGAAATACAGTAGAATCCCTCAGTAACAGAATGGAGCAGTCAGAGAAAGAATTTCTGATATTGAAGACAAAACTTTAGTACACTTCCAAATGCTCAAAGAGGAAAAGTGGAGAACAAAAACAGATCATTTTCTCAGAGTGCTCTGGGACAATTCGAAGAAAACTAATATTTGCCTTATAGGAATTCCAGAAGGTGATGAGGTTGCTTCAAAAGGCCCAGATGTTCTAATCCAATAGATAATAGAGTTAAGCTTAACAATTCAACAATTGGATTTAACAGATATCTACAGAACATTTCATCATAATAAAACTGAATACACATTCTTCTTATCAGCCCATGGAACATACTCCAAAATTGATCACATCTCAGGTCACAAGTCTAACCTCAGCAAATTTAAAAGAATAGAAATCATTCCATACTTCTTGGGCCATCATGTAATAAAAGTAGAACTCAGTAACAACAGGAATCTGCATACTCATATAAAAACATGGAACTAAATAACCTTATGCTGAATGATAGCTGGGTCATAGATTAAGGTGACCAAATGTCCCACTTTTGGTAGGACAGTCCCAATTTTTAATATGTCCCATGTCCTGTGGTGTTTTTCCAAAAATCAGGACTTTTTTAAAACGCCATGAGACGCAGGACAATTATTAAAAATCAGGACTGTCCCACCAAAAGCGAGACATCTGGTCACCTTATCATAGATGAGATTAAGAAGAAAATTACCAAATTTTTCGAGTAAAACAAAATGAAGACATGAATCAACAGAAATTCTGGGAAATCACAAAGGCAGTCATAAGTGGGAAATTTATAGCATTGCCTTCCTCAAGAGAATGGAAAGAGAGGAAGTTAACAACTTAATGGGACATCTCAAGCAACTGGAAAAGGAAGAACATTCCAATCCAAAACCCAGCAGAGGAAAAGAAATAACCAAAATTTGAGCAGAATTAAATGAAATTCAAAACAAAAGGATTATACAACAGATCAATAAATCAAAAAGTTGGTTTCTTGAAAAGATCAATAAAATAGATAAGCCTTTGGCTAACCTAACCAGGAATAAAAGAGTAAAATCTCTAATTTTGTCAATCATAAATGGTAAAGATGTAATAACAACAGATTCCTCAGAATTTCAAAAAATTCTTGATGAATATTAAAAGAAACTCTATTCTCAGAAATACAAACATCTGAAGGAAATAGACCAATACTTGGAAGCATGATACCTTCTTGGACTTAGCCAGAATGAAGTGGAAATGTAGAATAGGTCTATATCAAGCTCTGAAAAAGGATCATCTATCCAAAATCTCCCTAAAAAGAAAAGTCTGGGACCAGATGGCTTCACATCAGAATTCTACCAAACCTTTAAAGAGGAACTAGTTCCTATATTACTCAAACTTTTCCAAAATATAGAAAAAGAAGGAATATTACCCAACACATTCTATGAAGCAAACATCACCTTGATCCCCAAACCAGGAAAAGACCCAACAAGAAAAGAAAATTATAGACCAATATCTCTAATGAATATTGATGCAAAAATATTCAATAAGGTCCTACCAAACAGAATCCAGCAACACATCAAGCAAATTATACACTATAACCATGTGGGTTTTATCCCAGGGTCTCAAGGCTGGTTCAATATACGTAAATATATAAATATAATTCATCATATAAACAAAATTAAAGAGACCATATGATCCTCTCAACTGATGCAGAAAAAGCTTTTGATAACATCCAGCATCCTTTCCTGATCAGAACACTTAAGAAAATAGGTGTATGACAGACATTTCTTAAACTGATAGAGACCTTTTACACAAATCCACAGCCTATATCGTATTGAAAGGAGTTAAATTGAAATCATTTCAACTCAGATCAGGAACCAGGCAAGGTCACCCATTATCTCCACTATTTTTTAACATTGTAATGGAAGCCTTAGCCATTGCAATTAGGTAAGAAAAGGTGATCAATGGTATCCAAATAGGGTCAGAGGAGATCAAACTTTCACTCTTCGCTGATGATATGATTGTATATCTGGAAAGCCCCAGGGATTTAACTATAAAATTCTTAGAAGTGATCAAGGAATACAGCAATGTCTCAGGTTACAAAATCAAAACTCATAAATCTGTAGCCTTTATGTATACCAGCAATAGTCAAGCTGAAAAAATAGTCAAGGACTCTATTCTTTTCACAATAGTACCAAAGAAGATGAAATATTTGGTTGTTTACCTAAAAAGGATATGAAAGATCTTGATAAAGAGAACTATGAAGCTATAAGAAAAGAAATAGCTGAAGATGTTTAACAAATGGAAAAACATACCATGCTCATGGCTGGGAAGAATCAACATTGTTAAAATATCCATACTACCCAAAACAATATACAATTTTAATGCAATCCCTATTAAAGCACCACTGTCATACTTTAAAGACCTCGAACAAATAATAATTTGTTTTCTGTGGAATGATAAAAAACCTCAAATAGCAAATACATTACTCAGAAATAAAATTAAATCAAGAGGAATCATGCAACCAGAACTCAGACTATACTATAAATTGATAGTGATCAAAACAGCATGGTACTGGCATATAAAGAGATACATGGAACAGAATAGAGAATGAAGAGATGAACCCAGCTCCTTACTGTTATTTGATCTTCGATAAGCCAATTAAAAACATTCAGTGGTGAAAAGACTCCCTATTTAACAAATGGCGCTGGGTGAACTGGTTGGCGACCTGTAGAAGACTAGACCCACACCTTTCACCATTAACTAAGATGGACTCGCACTGTATTAAAGATTTAAACTTAAGTCATGAAACTGTAAGAATACTAGAAGAAAGTATAGGGAAAACACTTGAAGAAATCGGCCTAGGAGAATATTTGACGAGGAGGACCCCCTGAGCAATTGAAGCAACACCAAAAATATATTACTGGGCACTGATCTAACTAAAAAGCTTTTGCACAGCCATGAGCACAGTAAGTAAAGTAAGCAGCTAGCCCTCGGAATGGGAGAAGATATTTGCTGGTTATGTCTCTGACAAAGCTTTAATAACCAGAATCCACAGAGAACTCAGTCATATTAGCAAGAAAAGAACAAGTGATCCCATCTCAGTGTAGACAAGGGAATTGAAGAGAAACTTCTCTGAAGAAGACGGGCACATGGCCTACGGACATATGAAAAAATGCTCATCATCCTAATCATCAGAGATAGGCAAATCAAAACCACTTTGAGATATCATCTAACTCCAGTAAGATTAGCCTACATCACAAAATCCCAAAACCAGAGATGTTGTTGTGGATGTGGAGAAAAGGGAACACATCTACTTTGCTAGTGGGAATGTAAACTAATACGTTTCTTTTGGAAAGATGTTTGGAGATCACTTAGGGATCTAAAAATAGACCTGCTATTCAATCCTTCAATTCCTCTACTAGGTATATATCCAGAGGACTGAAAATAACTTTATATCAAAGATATTTGTACCAGAATTCTTATTGCAGTCCAATTCATAATTGCTAAGTCACAGAAGAATCCCAAGTGCCCATCAACCCATGAATGGATTAATAAATTGGGGAATATGTACACCATTGGCTATTAAGCAGCCTTAAAGAAAGATGGAGACTTTACCTCTTTCATGTTTACATGGCTGGAGCTGGAACATATTCTTCTAGCAAAGTATCTCAAGAATGGGAAAAAAAGTATCCAATGTACTCAGCCCTAATATAAAACTAATTTATAAGAACCCACACTCCCATATGAAAGCTATAACCCAACTATAGCCCAAGATGAAGGGGAAGGATGGTTGGAGGGAGGGTAATTGGTGGGACTACACCTACGGTGCATTTTACAAGGGTGCATGTTAAATCTACCAAGGGTAGAATATAGATACCTTAACACAATAACTAAGAAAATGCAGTGAAGGGTATATTAACCAGTTTGATGAAAGTATTTCAAATTGTATATAAAACCATCACATTGTACCCCATAATTGCATTAATGTACACAGCCATAATTTAATTTAAAAAAAGTTAATCTGTTAACATCACAAAAGCAATGGGTAAAATAAATTTAAAAAGTCATTGAATCCCTAAAGTAGAGAAAATGTCCCAAAACTCTGGAAAAATTTACCAGAGAAAAACTAGGAAAACAAAACCACTCTGCAGAGCCTCAAATCTTTCTTTGTTTTAATGACAGTCCCACATTTGTTATCCTTAGTAGAGTGCTCTGGCATCAGAGCTCATAGTAACCTCAAACTCTTAGCCTCAAGCAATTCTCTTGCCTCAACCTCCTGAGTAGCTGGGACTACAGGTGCCTGCCCCAACACCCAGCTATTTTTATAGACCAGGTCTCCCTTTGGCTCAGGCTGGTCTCCAACCTGTGAGCTCAGGCAATCTACCCACCTCGCCTCCCAGAGTGCTAGGATTAGAGGTATGAGTCATGCCTGGGACCCAGAGCCTGAACTCTTAATCTCAACTGTTGTTAATAGTGCATTTTTCTTTGTAAACAGATCATGGTTTGAATCAAGTTACCATGTTGATAACTTGGTTTTAGTTGCAGTATTTTCTTCCAAAGTCACCAGGAACTCCACTGTGTAGCAGCTGAAACAGATGTATGAGTCCAGGAGGACAGAGAGTATCTCAGTACCTAGAGATGAACAAGCCTGGTTAGAGGAGAGTTTACATGAAGTGAAAGACTGTCAAAGATGAAGCTAAAGGGTGTAGCAGCCAGGTGGTGAAACCTGCTGTGAGGCATGCTAATAAGTACTTGCAGGTGATAATTGGGAGTTATGCATTCTTCCTGTTAGGACTAGTGGCCCTAGGCTAAGATAGAAAGGTGTCAGGCCTACACTATAAAGGAAAATACCAGTTAATTCCTGTCTAATTTCTGGACTGAAAGCTTTCAAAAAAAAGAAAGAAATTATTCTAGTGCATATCCCAGATAGATGGGAAAGTACTAATTAATTTCTTGCTTCTAGTTCACTCCAAATTTCTTGCTTGGCTAACTCCCTGGGAAACAGACAGGGAGGTACCAACTGTTCCTGGACTAAATTGTAAACATTACCAGGTGGGGAAAGTACTGAAACTAAGATGTACAGGGGGAAAATATTAAAACAAAAATGTATGACTAACTAACCACAAAATTCTCCTTTGTACAAGGCTTGCTTGCTACCCTACACAGATGCACCTGAACAGCTGGCACACCACCCAGGATGCAGACCAAGCCTTAAAACTCAACCCCTTAAACACTCAGGAGTGCTCTGAGAAACCCCATGTTGGGACCCTGAGGCATATGAGGGCTGGCTCTTCCATAAGAGAACTCCTCTTTAAATTTAACTTGTTTAGCTGTGTGGTCTTTGTGGAACTCCTGGGCACAACATTCTAAGTTCACTCCAATGTATCTCTGCTGTTCACAGCTGCATCACCTGGCTCAAGCACAGGATGGTATAAGTTGAGCTTTTCGTGTTCTGAGGTATCTTTTACACTTCATCTTAGCCAAAAGGCTGAGAATTGATTGTGTGATATACTTTAAAAGGGTAACAGACTGAGTTCACGCCCACTGAAGTTGAAAGTTAAAGAATTCGAAGTTGGAAAAGATGAATTGGCCAACAATATTGATGACTTCAGGGAGGAAGGTCAGGAAATTTGGGAGGTGATTTGTTGACCTTTGCCAGCAATGTCTAAATAATGAAGGGGGCACAGAGAGTGGAGTTGAGAAAAAAAAAAAAAAAAGAAAAGCAAGGAAGTGAAATAATCTGGTAAAAATGGTTTTGGAAGCAGCTTAAAGGAGGAACAGAGAAGGTCGCCACCTAGTGTTATTTCAAGGTACTAAAAGAAAAAAAAAAGCTACTCTGAACTTTGAATTACTGGGAAGAAAAAAAAGACCAAAGAAATTAGTTTAGGTCCAACCTAATTATAGTTTGCTCTTCCTTCTCAGTCTCCAACATGCTCCAAAACTTCCAGCTCCCAAAATAACCTTCAATGGCACCACAGCACCCACTACAGGACTGGCTGAGATCCTCCTGGAACCTCTCCATTCATGGCTCAGTATGAACAGGACCTTCCATATGCCGAAGTCTATTCCTCATGTTTTTCTTTCATTTTGTTTGCCCAGATATGATCTATCTTGGATTTAAGTGAGAAAGCGAATTTATCTGGGGCTGTTTGCTCCTCCATGTTGACCATTATCTTGCTCCTTTAAAAAACTGATTTTCTTCCCTCTTTCAGGAAAAGAGGGGGAGGGGAGGGAAGGCGATAGGTGATGTGGAGGGAGGGTAATGGTGGGACCTCACCTATGGTGCATATTGCAAGAGTACATGTCAAATCTATTAAGAGTAGGGTATAAATGTCTTAACACAACAAGTAAGTGAGGTGAAGATTATTGTCACCAGTTTGATGTAAGCATTCCAAATTGTATATAAAATTTGCACATTGTACCCTATAAATGCATTAATGTACACAGTTATGATTTAATTTTAAAAAATTGTTTAAAAAGCTTATTTTCACCCACCTTAAGTCCCTCTTGTTTTTTTCCCTCTTCTTAGGGTTTGACCTTAGGTAAATGAGCTAATTTCTCTGTGCTTCAGTACTTATCTATATAATAGAATAATACATAGCCCCTAAAGCTTCTATGAGATTTAAATGTAATAATGTATGGGAAAAGCCATTATTTATTTATTTATTTGAGACAGAGTCTCACCATGTCATCCTCAGTAGAGTACTATGGTGTCACAGCTCACAGCAACCTCAAACACTTGGACTTAAGTGATTCTCTTGCCTCAGCCTCCCAAGTAGCTGGGCCTACAGGCTCTTGCCACAATGCCTGGATATCTTTTGATTGCAGTCATTATTGCTGTTTTAGCAGTCCTGGGCCCGGCTCGAACCTGCTAGCTTCAGTCTATGTGGCTGTCCCCCTACTCACTGAAGTATGGGAGCCGAGCCAAAAGCCATTCTTTAAATTTAGAAACATGTGAATTCCTCTGAGTGAAAATGGATTAATGTAAAACATCTCTTAATCAGGTGTGGTGTTTCCCACACCTGGAGTACAAAAATCCTTCCAAGTCTTACTGCCTTCTTTCATAGATTTGGGAAAGTATGAAGTCCTAGGGTTGCAAAGAAAGCAGAAAGACCTGCAGTTTCCTCATTTATGAAATTGAGATTTTTGCCATCCCATAGCTTTATTTAAGAATCAAATGAATTAGCAAATGATCTAATGTGCACAACACATTACTAGCCTTCTTTCTCTTTATTCCATCTTGATCTCTGGTCCCTCCTGCCTTCCATCTCAAAATTCCTTAATCAATGATTTATCAAGTCACATGAATGATCTGAGAGCCTCCAAAGCTTCTGGCCTCATAGAGTGAGTAGTCTCCAACTCAAGAAGAAGAATGATGACAAACATGAGGTTCAAGGTCAGACTGTCAGAGTTGGAGGCTCACTCCCTGGTCAAATACCTCTGCCTCCAGTGTCTTCAAGTTTACATGGAAATAAAATAGTACCTACTTCATCATAGGAATTCAGTAAGAAACTTGCTTGGAGTAGTGCTCAACCAATTAACCAAGTCACTTCTGGGAGCCCATAACTCAGTGGTTAGGGCGCTGGCCACATGCATGGGGGTTGATAGGATAGAACACTACCCAGGCCTGCTAAAACAAATAAAAAAATAATTAACCAAGTCAGAT
This sequence comes from Galago senegalensis, assembly GCA_963575145.1. Lineage (NCBI taxonomy): Eukaryota > Metazoa > Chordata > Mammalia > Primates > Galagidae > Galago > Galago senegalensis. The sequence goes on from CAUYTI010072965.1 coordinate 21,319, forward strand.
TTGAAAAGATGAGTCAGGTAAAGCCACAAAGAGGTGTGGCTAGGGCGGGCTGAGTAGGGTGTATACAGGGTGGGTTTCTCAGGGTTGTATTTAAGTAATGCTGCTCAGAACAGTGCTGTGTTGCTCTGAAAGGCTGAAGTACAGTTTGGACGTGCCTTCCAGTGGTGAGTAGGTGCATTTTGTGGTGACGAATGTTTCATTTGTGGGAGGCTATCTGTCTGATGTTCTGGTGTTTGGGGGGGTTGAGTGTTCATCTCGCTCTCTCTTTTTTCCCTTTTGAGCTTTCGCTTTTTAAAAGTTCAAGAATAAAATAAAAATAATAAAATAAAAGTCCAAACATACAGACTGGGGTCAGCTCATGTAACCAAAAGAATTGTCTATGGTAGCTTTACAGTGGAACTTAGGAATAGTAGAGAATCTGGTCTTTAAAAACTAATATGTAGTTGCATGAGAGGATGTTCCTTTTTTTTTTTTGAGACAGAGCCTCAAGCTATCCCCCTGGGTGAGTGCTGTGGCATCACAGCTCACAGCAACCTCCAACTCCAGGGCTCAAGTGAGTCTCCTGCCTCAGGCTCCCAAGATACTAGGACCACAGGTCCCTACCATAATGCCCGGCTATTTTTTGGTTGCAGCCATCACTGTTGTTTGGCAGGCCCAGGCTAGATTAGAACCCACCACCTTAGGTGTATGTGGCTGGTGCCTTAGCCACTTGAGCCACAGGCGCCGAGCAGAAAGGATGTTTCTTATTTAGAGATACACATGGGAGTATTTTCAGGTGAAATATCTGCAATTCAGCTTAAAATACTGAAGGTGGGTTGTTGAGGAGTGAAGATTGGGCACGGATTGCTTAGGCCTAACGTTTTGAGGTTGCTGTGAGCTATGATGCCATGGCTCATAGGGTGCCAGAGTAACACTGTCTCAAAAAAACATATTCAAAACATTCCTGATTTTGTGTCTGTTTCCTGTGGTGGACATGGTGGTGGCCATTGGGTTGGAAAAGTGAGCAATATTCTCCTCATTTTTTCTATTTTTCTTGGTCAGTAGAGGGCAGAGTTATGGGTCGCAAGAAGAAGAAGCTGCTGAAGCCATGGTGCTGGTATTGTAATAGAAATTTTGATGATGAGAAGATCCTTACACAGCACCAAAAAGCAAAGCATTTTAAATGTCATATATGTCATAAGAAATTGTATACAGGACCTGGCTTAGCTATTCATTGCATGCAGGTACATAAAGAGACAATAGATGCTGTACCAAATGCAATACCTGGGAGAACAAACATAGAGTTGGAAATATATGGAATGGAAGGTATTCCAGAAAAAGACATGGACAAAAGGAGACGACTTCTTGAACAGAAGACCCAAGAAAGTCAAAAAAAGAAGCAACAAGATGATTCTGATGAGTACGATGATGATGATTCTGCAACCTCAACTTCATTTCAACCACACCCTGTTCAACCTCAAGGTTATATTCCCCCAGTGGCACAGCCAGGACTGTCATCAGTTCTAGGAGCACCAGGAATGCCTCCAGGCATACCTCCATTGATGCCAGGTGTTCCTCCTCTGATGCCAGGAATGCCACCAGTTATGCCAGGCATGCCACCAGTTGTGCCAGGCATGCCACCTGGATTGCATCATCAGAGAAAATACATGCAGTCATTTTGTGGTGAAAACATAACGATGCCAATGGGTGGAATGATGCCACCCGGACCAGGAATACCACCTCTGATGCCCGGGATGCCACCAGGTATGCCTCCCTCTATTCCACATCCTGGAATGCCTTCAATGACCCAAGCACAGGCTGTTTCAGTGCCAGGTATCCTTAGTTCACCACCTGCACCGAGAGCAACAGTACCTGTGCCACAGCCTCCTGTTACTAAGCCTCTTTTTCCTAGTGCTGGACAGGCTCAGTCAGCTGTCCAAGGACTTATTGGTATAGATTTTAAGCCTTTAAATAGTACCCCTGCAACAACTACAGAGCCCCCAAAGCCTCTGTTCCCTGCTTATACGCAGTCTACAGCTTCAACTGCTGGTACAACAAGTAGTACTGCAGCTAAACCAGCAGCTTCAATAACGAGTAAGCATGCTACACTAACGACAACTAGTGCAACCAGTAAGTTGATCCATCCAGATGACGATATATCACTGGAAGAAAGAAGGGCACAGTTACCTAAATATCAACGTAATCTTCCTCGACTAGGACAGGCCCCCATCGGTAATCCCCCAGTTGGACCAATTGGAGGTATGATGCCACCACAACCTGGCATCCCACAGCAACAAGGAATGAGACAACCAATGCCACCTCATGGTCAGTATGGTGGTCATCATCAAGGCATGCCAGGTTACCTTCCTGGTGCTATGCTATCATATGGGCAGGAACCACCAATGGTTCCTTACCAGGGTGGGCCTCCTCGACCTCCAGTAGGAATGAGACCTCCGGTAATGTCACCAGGTGGCCGCTACTGATCTTACTTCATCCAGTCTAATAGGTTTGGAGATTAATCCTTTTCTCAACTTGTGCTGTTTATATAGCCAAGCTTCTGTCCAAAAGGCTTCAATATGACTTTAACAAACATCTTCCCACATACCAGGAACTATTGGACATTTATTTTACATGGGAAAAATTATTTGGAATAATAAAGCAGGAACTTTTCCTGAAGTTGCAATTTATACTGTATGGCTTCTTTTTCATGTTTCATCTAAGTTTTTGGAAGTGAAGTATAGTAAATTTGGTTCATTAAATTGTGAAGACACTGGAATTACATGAACATACCAGCCTAATAAAGGCGAGGTCTGTAAGCTTACATTGCTATTTGTAAAGTTATGCCTTCACAGCATTTCAGATGCTGTTGGACTTCATGTCCCCAACCTAGCTTGGTGAGGGCTGTAACTATTTCCAAGTACCTGTACCTTGGAAATCTGAATGTGTAACAATATTTAATGTATTTAGAGTTCCTTATGTTGCTCGATTTAAGAAATCTGACCCACCAAGGTCATGTGAATTTCTGGACTGTTAAAATTCATTATAATAAAATGAGAGAAAAATCTATGCCTTTTAATCCATAACCCAGCTGTGGACCACTGCCTGAAAGGTTTGTATAGATGCATGCCAAAGTAGATGTACACATAATAAAATTCATTGTTAGCAATACTAAATAAATAAATAAAACATTCCTTCCTTTTTTTTCTTTTTTTTTAATAGGAGACAGTCTCACTTGTTGCCAAGGCTAGAGTACCATGGTGTCCTAGCTGACAATAACCTCCAGCTCCTAGGCTTAAGGGATCTGCTTGCCTCAGCCTCTGAGTGGCTGGGACTACAGGGAGTGCCACAAAGCCTAGTGAATCTATTGGATTTTTTTAGTAAAGATGGGTGTTGCTCTTCACCAGACTAGTCTCAACTCCCGAGCTCAAGCACTCCACTAGCCTCCGCATCTCAAGTGCTAGAAAACACCTCTCACCAGATTCTTCTGGCCAAGGATAAGACACAAATATATCCTCTAGAGCTCATTGTGGTGGTTAAGTAAATGCTCATTTTTTTTCAATGAAAGTAATCGTCCTTTGGGCCATAAGAAAGAATTCAGTGTGCCTGTTTTACTGGGAGATTTGATGTGAGGGGTGGACATTTTTAATTTAAATTTAACTCCTAAGACTGGGTGGGATGGTGACTGATTATTCATTTGCTGTATTTTTCTGTGTTTCTCCTTCATCCATGTTGGTTGTTTAGGAGCTATTTTGACCAGGTTATGTATGTCTGGGTGTTTCTCCCTGGTCCCGAGCTGATGTGAAGAGAGACCTAGAGGGCAAGAAAATAGCCTGGCCAAGCTTCATTGTGGTCAGCCTCTCTCCCTTAGAACTAGTTAGCTGCCACCTTTGGGTTTTGAGTTAGGGGGGTCTGGAACACCCAATAGTTAAGGGGATGTTCTTACAGTCTATCACAGCGGTTCTCAACCTGTGGGTCGTGACACCTTTGGGGGTTGAATGACCCTTTCACAGGGGTTGCCTAAAAACATCCTGCATATCAGATATTAACATTACCATTCATAATAGTAGCATAATTACAGTTATGAAGTAGCAATGAAAATAATTTTATGATTGGAGATCACCACAACATAGGAACTATATTAATTGGTCACAGCATTCGGAAGGTTGAGAACCACGGGTCTATCAGTGTAGGTTTCTCATCCTTTCTTATAAAGCCTTGAATCCCATCAAAGGAGCCCCCAACATCATGATCTCATCTGACCCTAATCATCCCCCAAAGGCCCCACCTCCAAATGCCATCAACATATGAATTTGGGAATTAAGTTTCCAACAGTTGAATTTTAGGAGGACACATTCAAACAAGCAGAAACCACCTAGGTCTGGTGTTCTTGTGTGAGGCAATTACTTGATAAACTTCTGTTCTATGGAAATCAATCTTTTTATGCTTTCTATGTCCTGGTTATTTTTGGTAACTGTATTCACCTAAAAAATGATTTTCCTTTCCTCTAGGTTTTCAAAATGCAGGAGATTGCAAAAGAATCTCTCATGGTTTTTAAAATCTCTTCCATCAGAGCGCTTGAGGCTGGAAGTTGTGGCGTCTGCAGGTTGGAAGTTTGAGTTTGGAGCTCCAGCCTGGATGATCAAGGTTGTTTGCAACAACCATCTGGGGAAGAAGGTCTGTGTTCAGTGCAACACCAATGACACCATTGGGGACCTTAACAGGGTGATTGCAGCCCAAAATGGCACCCGTTGGAACAAGATTGTCCTGAAGAAATGGTACATGATTTTTAAGGACCACGTGCCTCTAGGGGACTATGAAATCCTTAATGGGATGAACTTGGAGCTTTGTTACCAATAGAGCAGACTTCTTTTCCCCACTCTACAATTCTTTCCTCACACACTGGTATGGATGCTTATTTTTCAAAACTCACATTAGAAAGGAGTTGCTAACGGCCAGGAGGGAATATGCCCAAGTTTTACTGTGACTACTGGGATATATATCTCACCCCTGACTCTCCATCTGTGAGAAAGACACACTGCAGTGGGAGGAAGCACATAGAGAATGTGAGGACTACTATAAGAAATGGATGGATGAGCAGGCCCAGAGCCTGATTGACAACACAACAGCTGCATTTCAACAAGGAAAAATACATCCTACTTCATTCTCTGCTCCTCCTCCTGCAGGGGTGATGATTCTACCACCCTGCTACCTTCTGGGTCCTCCTCATCCTGGTATGATGCCAGCACCCTATATGTGGGGCCCTCTCATGATGCCGATGATGGGTCCTCTTCCTCCTGGGATGATGCCAGTGGGACCTGCTCCTGGAATGAGGCCACCCATGGGAAGTCACATGCCAATGCTGCCTGGGCCCCCAGTGATGAGACCTCCTGCTGGTCCCATGTTGGTGCCCACTCATCCTAGAATGACTTGACCAGAAAGATAAGGGTAGAGGGACGTTTTCTTCATGTCAGTTTCATATTACTTGTTCTGTTTTACCAGGAGATCTTGGTGCTGTGACTTTGGGTGTTTTCTTAATAGCATGGTAAGGAAGACTAGCTCTTCCTTCCTAGCAAAGACAGAATAGTTTTGAAGGAAAGAAGTAAACCCCAAAAGGAGAAGTTTTCATTTGTATTGTGAAATGTTAAAATAAAAATGTTAAGCATTTTAGTTAAAAAATAAAATATAATCAAAACTCATTTTAATGTGGAAGTCACTGGAAGTGAGGCTGTGCAAGTAGTGAAACCTGCTGGGTGGGAGCCTGCTGGGTGCTGTAGGCTGGTGGGCTGATGGGGTGGCAGATGAGGAGGAAGACCCTGCTTTTGAGGAAGAAAATGAAGAAATTAGAGGAGGAGCAAAAGGTGGACAGGGTAAAAGACAGACTTTTATCTGAAGAATTGACACGTATGGTATATGGCTTTGGAGATGAAAAGAATCTTCATGCTAAGTCAGTAGAGCCTTTTGAAGAATATCTTCTGTAATAGAGTTCATCACTGAAATGACTCACAAGGCCATGTCTATTGGCACACAAGGTTGAATACAAGTGGAAGATATCATCTTCTTGATTCAAAAGGACCCTGGAAAGTTTGCTAGGGTTAAAAACTTGTTAAATGAAAAATTGAGATGGGCTAGAAAAGCATTTGAAGAAGCAAACTATGGATCTTGACATCTTTTGTAGTTTCTGAAACTCCATTATGTTCTAGGGAAACTATGTGTAAGAATTGTTATGTAAATGAAAGGTGGAAACACCAAGTTTTCTGCCTTTATTTTTATTGCTTCGATTTTTATAGTGACATTGGATTAATTACCTGCTTTATATGACCATACTTGAATTCCTTATTGAGTTTTAATGACCACACATAAGTTAAAGCACCTTTCAAACCACACAGTTCTTTCTGTTAACCAGGGATGAAATATTAATAGCATTCATGTGTTAGGCATATTTGTACCTTTGTGAGCTATGCTGTAGCTGTTTGTTATGTGAAATCCAAATGGCATCTTTGAAAGCTGAAATATGTGCTTTATGTATTCTGAAGTTTTTATATGAAAGTAGTCTGAGAGATTATTGTAGTGAACAATTTTTTTTTTTTGTGGCCAGGGCTGGGTTTGAACCTACCACCTCCTGCATATGGGGCTGGTGCCCTACTTCTCTGAGCCACGAGCCTTGCCCCTGTAGTGAACATTTTTAATATTTCATTTAAAGGGATGATATAGAAAAAGACCATTTTTCCTGGCATAGATGTTTATCTATTTTAAAAATTCATTTTTTTTTTTTTGTTTTGTTTTTGGCTGGGGCCAGGTTTGAACCCAACACATTCCAATATACGGAGCTGATGCTCTACTCCTTTGAGCCACAGGCGCCACCTATGGCTGATTTCTTTCAATAGTCTTTTGTTCTGATACTAGGAATGATTTTATTTTCTTGTAGAAACAAAGTGACATGTAAATTTTCCATGTCGGAAACCTTTTTTGATTTAAGACTTTTAGGGGATTGTAATAGACTATTAAGTTTGGGGAGAAGCTGGTGGGAGGGTGACTGGAAAGAACACCTATATGGTTTAACAAGGGTACAAGTGAACTTTTCTGGAACTAGAGTATAAATGTTTTGACACAATGACTAAGCAAATGACATGAAGTCTATGTTAACCAGCTTGATGAAAGGATTTCAAATTGTATATTAAAACACTACACTGTACCCCATGTTTGCATTAATGTATACAGCTATCATTTAATAAAAAAAAAAGTTTTGGGAGAAACTTCTAGAAAAAAATGTATTCATTGAAAACAATGAAAGGCATTATATCATGAATGGCGTTGATGGCAAGATAAACATTTAGGGTAATGTTTTATTTGCATATTTGAAAGTGCTTATTCATTGTGGAAACATATGCTTGATGAAAATCGTGTGTGTCTGTGGAAGCTGCTTGTTTCTTCTTTAGTTTTCTTATACAATGTTTAATTTTGCCTTGCTATATTTTTATGTCACATTCAGCATAAATCAAAATGGAACAAAAATATGTTTAATTGGCTCAGAAAAGGGCTATGTAGAAAGAAAAGTATTGAGTAAAATTTTACCAGTGGAGACTTAGCATTTAGAGGGATGGATTTGAGTTACAGTCCCATGGAAACTCTTTTGTAATTCAGGATGTATGGGTTTTGTACCTATGTACTTTATCAAATTATTATTGCATTTAGGTTGAAATAAGGATTAAAATTGCAATGAGATCACTGAATGTTCCTCTTTGTGAAACTGAACGTTTTGTGTGCCACTTAAAAATTTTAACTATAAATCAGTATTTGGGAAAATTTTTCGTTCTTAACCTGTTAATATTGAAAAATAAAGTGTAAAATATTAAACAGAAAACCTCTCACATTAATACAAACTTAGATATTGCAAAGAAATCTCAGTCAAC
>CAUYTI010072966.1:0-14521 GCA_963575145.1 Galago senegalensis
TTTTTTGAGACAGAGCCTCAAGCTGTCCCCCTGGGTAGAGTGCCGTAGCATTACAGCTCACAGCAACCTCCAACTCCTGGGCTCAAGCGAGTCTCTTGCCTCTGCCTCCCAAGTAGCTGGGACCACAGGCGCCCGCCACAATGCCTGGCTATTTTTTTTTTGGTTGCAGCTGTCATTATTGTTTGGCGGGTCCAGGCTGGGGATTTGAACCCGCCACCTTAGGTGTATGTGGCTGGCGCCTTAGCCGGTTGAGCTATAGGCGCCGAGCCCTAGCTATCTATTTTAAACGTAACTATTAACTACAACACTATTATACTAACAAGATTAACATTTAAATATCCTTTTTGCTCAAAAATCTTTGTATTGTTCAGTATTCAAACAAAATCCATATATTGTACTTGGTTATTATACCTCGAGTCTCTTTTAATTTAAAACAGACCGGCTTGATGCCTATAGCTCAACCGGCTAGGGCGCCAGCCACGTACACCTAAGGTGGCGGGTTCGAGTTCTCAGCCTGGGGACACCAAGCAACAGTGACGGCTGCAACCAAAAAATGGCTGAGTGTTGTGGCGGGCGCCTGTGGTCCCAAATACTTGGGAGGCAGAGACAGGAGACTCGCTAGAGCCCAGGAGTTGGAGGTTGCTGTGAGCTGTAATGCCATGGCACTCTACCCAGGGGGACAGCTTAAGGCTCTGTCTCAAAAAAAAAAAAAAAAAAAAATTTAAAACAGACCTAGCTCTCATTTCAAAATGCCATTCATTTGTTAAAGAAATACTGCCTATTTGTGCAGCAAAATTTCCCACTGATTTTTTTCCCTGTATTTACTGTAAATGAGTAGCTTGACTTAGAAAATTCAGATTCAATTTTTCTGATGAAAGTATATCAAAGGTAATTCTGTGTACTTTCTTCTGGACCACATAAAGAGGCAAATAATGTTGATTGGCCCACTTTCAGTGATGTTATAGTTTATCAGCGGGTTTAGGAATGTCTGCCTGATCCATCCATTTCAAAATGCCACCACACAATTTTTTTTTTGAGACAGGGTCTCATTATGTTGCCCTTGGTAGAGTAGCATGGTGTCACAGCTCAAAAACCTCAAACTCCTGGGCTTAGGTGATTCTCTTGCCTCAGCCTCCTGGTAGCTAGACCCACATGTGCCCATCACAATGCCTGGCTAGTTTTTGTTGTAGTTGTCATTGTGTTTTAGCTGGCCTGGGCTAGATTTGAACACATCAGCCTCGGTGTATATGGCTGGTGCCCCAGCTGCTGAGCTACAGATGCTGAGCAGCCCTACAATTTTTTTTTACCTAATATATTTAGCATTTCCTGGTGATTTTTCCTTGATCCATTATTTCTTTTATTAGTAAATGATAGTTGTGTACATTAATGCAATCATGGGGTACAGTGTGGTGTTTTCATATACAATTTGAAAAATTTTCATCAAACTGGTTAACATAGACTTTGTCAATTTTCTTAGTTATTGTGTTAAGACGTTTATACTCTACTTTTAGAAAGATTCACTTGTACCCTTGTAAGACAAACCATAGAGGTGATCCCTCCAATCACCCTCCCTCCACCCCTCCCCCTCCCCAATCCATTATTTCTTTTCTTTTTTTTTTTCTGCCTCAGTTTGTCGCTCTCAGTAAAGTGTCATGGCATCACAGCTCACAGCAAACCCCCAACTCCTGGGCTTAGGCGATTTTCTTGCCTCAGCCTCCTGAATAGCTGGGACTACAGGCACCCGCCACAACGCCCGGCTATTTTTTGTTGCACTTACACCAGGGCCGAGTTTGAACCTACTACCTTTGGTATTTGGAGGCGGCGCCCTACGCACTGAGCCACAGGCACCGCCCACGCCTGGCTGCTTTTAGAGGCAGGGGTCTTGCTTTGGCTCAGACTGGTCTCAAACCTGTGAGCTCAGCCAATCCACCTGCCTTGGCCTCCCAAGTGCTGGGATTATAGGTGTGAGCCACCATGCCTAGCTCTTGATCCGTTATTTCAACAGGGTTCCCAAAGGGTGATTTTCTAATTTTACTCTAATTCTACTATTGAGGTGGATCCTTGGTGCAATAGATAGCACACTGGACTTCTTCTTCTTTTTTTTTTTTTGAGACAGAGCCTCAAGCTGAGCTCCTGGGTAGAGTGCCATGGCCTCACTGCTCACAGCAACCTCCAACTTCTGGGCCCAAGGGAGTCTCCTGCCTCAGCCTCCCAAGCATCTGGGACCACAGGTGCCCGCCACAACGCCTGGCCATTTTTTGGTTGCAGCCATCATTGTTGTTTGGCGGGTCTGGGCTGGGGATTCGAACCCGCCACCTTAGGTGTATGTGGCTGGCACCCTAGCCGCTTAAGCCACAGGCGCCGAGCCAGTGCATTGGACTTCTAATTCTAGTATTGCTTCTGCATTTGTTAACCGGTATGTCTATGAGGAGTGTTCCTTTATCAACTATCTGGTTACATTGAAGTATAGTTCATATGGAAAAGGCAGGATAAATGCTTGATCATTTTTTTTACCACACTTTAGGTCTACTTTATTTTTTATCTTCTGAAGTTAGAAAATATTTTGAATATGCAGAAGTTGGCAAATAGAATTTATTTATTTAGAAACAGAGCCTCAAGCTGTCCCCCTGGGTAGAGTGCTGTGGCATCACAGCTCACAGCAACCTCCAACTCCTGGGCTCAAGCGAGTCTCCTGCCTCCGCTTCCCAAGTAGCTGGGATCACAGGCGCCTGCCACAATGCCTGGCTATTTTTTTTTTTTTTTTGGTTGCAGTCATCATTGTTGTTTGGCAGGGCCGGACTGGATTCGAACCTGCCACCTTAGGTGTATGTGGCCAGCGCCTTAGCCACTTGAGCCATAGGCACTGAGCTGGCAAATAGAATTTAAATAGTGGATATAGAGAATGTTCAAAATTAAAAACGAGCTTTTTTAAATTGAGACAGAGTCTCATTTTGTTGTCCTCGATAGAGTGCTGTAGCATCATAGCTTACAGCAACCTCCACCTTTTGGGTTTAGGTGATTCTCTTGCCTCACCCTCCTGAGTAGCTAGGACTACAGTTGCCTGCCACAACACTCAGCTATTTTTAGAGGCAGGTCTCATGCTTGCTTAGGCTTCTCTCGAACCTGTAAGCTCAGGCAATTCACCTGCTTCAGTCTCTCAGAGTGCTAGGAGTACAGGAGTCAGCCACTGTGCTCGGCCCCCCTAAAACCAATTTTTTTTAACCTTAAAACTATCATTATTATTGTTTTTTAGAGACACAGTCTCACATTGCCCTTGGTAGAGTGTCGTGGCATCATAGCTCACAGCAACCTCCAACTCCTGGGCTTAGGCGATTCTCTTGTCTCAGCCTCCTGAGTAGCTGGGACTACAGGCACTCACCACAATGCTTGGCTATTTTTTGTTTGCAGTTTGGCCAGGGCCGGGTTTGAACCCACAACCCTCAACTTATATGGAGCCGGCGCCTTGCCCATTGAGCTGCAGGTGCTACCCATTAACTTTAAAATTATTAAGGGGTTGGCTGGGTGTGGTGGCTCATGCCTATAATCCTAGCACTGTGGGAAGCCAGAGGATCCCTGAGTTCAGGAGTTTGAGACCAGCCTGAGTAAGAGCAAAACCCCATCTCTACTAAAAATAGTAAACTTAGCCAGGTTTTGTGGTGGGTGCATGAACTCAGGCGTTTGAGGCTGTTGTGAACTAGGCTGATGCTATAGCACTGTAGCTTGGGTAACAGAGTGAGACTCTGTCTCAAAAGCCCCCCGCCCCCCAAACCTAACAACTTAAAACTACTGAGAAGTACAAATGCTTTTGTTGCATGGATAGCTTTTATAATGTTTTAGTCAGGGCTATGAGTGTGTCCATCAGTGTTCACTGTACCTGTTTTGCCCCTCTCCTCCCCTTTTTTTGATTTCCACTAGTTTTTACTTTTTTCTGTGCCCATGTGGAACTTCTTTATTAATCTGCTTGAAATGATTTCAAATTCAGTGTCATAGGTCCATCTTAATGAGTCAAAAATGCTAAGCTTCAAAAATGTAACAAACAAACAAAAAATCTTACCTGGACAATGTTATCTACATTGGTAAATTCCACACACTTTTGTCCTCTCTGGTGATCACAGTAATATTTGTTTTGTTTCCACTGGGGGGGTGAGTGAGCACGAGATTGTGTATTATTTGGTACATTGAGCTGCATCATCACCATTCCTCCACCAGGTGGTGGTGGTGGTATAGCTGAAAATCAGAATTGGGCCCACAAAATCAGTATACGTTACCAAGTGGTATCTCTTGAATATTAGTGTAACAGCAACAATTCGACATTTTTTTCAAAAAATTTTACTATTATGTATGCAAATATGATTCAAGCCCTAGTGCATCATGCTACAAGTACTGTGTGTTTATAAAGGCATTAAAATAGACCTTGAGGTCATATACATCTCTTACATATCCTAAAAACAAGATGGATCAGTCAGAAAGAGCTAGAAGCCTAATAAGAGCAGGGCCTAGGAAAAGATGTCAGAGGATACGAATGTCTATGAGGGAGGAGAATACAGATAGCAGTGTGATAGCTGTGTAGCAGAAAAGGAAGGGGACTACACACATAACTCTGATTGAGTATGGCACCCTAAATATCTTGGGCCCTAAATATCTCAGCACACCTTACACTGAGAAGAAACTGCAGAAATGCCTAAGGAAATTCACTGAACTACCTACCACATGTATAAACTGTTACTTTTTTTTTCTTTCCTTTTTTTTGTAGACAGGGTCTTACTATGTCACCCTGGGTAGAGTGCTGTAGTGTCATAGCTCACAGCAACCTCAAACTCGTGGGCTTAAGCAATTCTCTTGCCATAGCCACCCAAGTAGCTGGGACTACAGGCGCCTGCCACAACGCCCAGCTATTTTTTGGTTTCAGTTGTCATTTTTGTTTAGCAGGCATGGTCTGGGCTTGAACCCACCAGCCTTGTTATATGTGGCTGGTACCCTACTCACTGAGCTATGGGTGCTTTTTTCCAATGATCGTTTCATACCTGCACACTGGTGGCCTTGAAGCTGTTGGGAATTGCATGGTGAAGTAGTCCGATGAAACTGTACTTGTTCTGATCCTGGATGTTGCAAGTAACCTACTGAAGAGCTAGTGGGGAAAATAAAAGAAACATAAAACAGCACAATGAGATGGAGATGACTGTAAAGATTCTCGAATGAATAGTTCTACAAATTTATTTAAATAGAATTATTTTTCAAATTGGTTAGAAGCAAAAGTAAAATGTAATTTAAACTTAGCTCTTTGTGAATTATAATTATTCATAAAAGTTTTATAATAAAACTTCTGACTTTTAAGAACCAAGAAAATTATTTTTCAAATTGGTTAGCAGTAAAAGTCAAATCTAGATTAAAAATTTTTTCTGTGAAATATAATTAACTACTTTATTGCATTAAAATCATTTTATGTTATGGCAATAACAATTTTTTTGAGACAGAGCCTCAAGCTGTCCCCCTGGGTAGAGTGCTGTGGCATTACAGCTCACAGCAACCTCCAACTCCTGGGCTCTAGCGAGTCTCCTGCCTCAGCCACCCAAGTAGCTGGGACCACAGGCGCCAGCCACAGCGCCTGGCCATTTTTTTGATTGCAGCCGTCACTGTTGTTTGGCGGGTCTGGGCTGGGGATTCGAACTCGCCACCTTAGGTGTACTTGGCTGGCGCCTTAGCCGATTGAGCTATAGGCGCTGAGCTGGCAATAACAATTTAATTTTTTTTTTTTTTTTGAGACAGGAGCCTCAAGCTGTCCCCCTGGGTAGAGTGCTGTGCCATCATAGCTCACAGCAACCTCCAATTTCTGGGCTCAAGCAAGTCTCTTGCCTCAGCCTCCCAAGTAGCTGGGACCACAGGCGCCCGCCACAATGCCCGGCTATTTTTTTGGTTGCAGCTGTCATTGTTGTTTGGCGGGCCCGGGCTGGATTCGAATCCACCACCTTGGGTTTACGTGGCTGGTGCCTTAGCCACTTGAGCCAGAGGCGCCGAGCCGGCAATAACAATTTAAAAAGCAAGAAGAAACAATTCCTAATTCTATTACTCCTATAAATTGCAACTTATTCTAAAAGTCTTTTGTATTGTTTAAGTAATAACAAATTTTTGTTTTTGTTTTGGAGACAGAGTCTCAAGCTGTTGCCCTAGGTAGAGTGCTGTAGCATTACATAGCTCACAGCTCACAGCAATCTCCAATTTTGGGGCTCAGGTGATCTCTTGCCTCAGTTTTTCTAATTTTTTAGTAGAGACTGGGTCTTGCTTTTTGCTCAAGCTGGTCTTGAACCTGTAAGCTCATGCTATCCGCTTGCCTTGGCCTCTTGGAGTGCTAGGATTACAGGTGTTAGCCTAATTTTTTTCTTTTTCTCTGAGACAGACTCTCACTGGGGTTGAGTGCTGTGGCATCATCAAAGCTCAAAAGCAACCTCAAACTCCTGGGCTCAAGCAATCCTCATGCCTCAGCCTCCCCAGTAGCTTGGACTCCAGGTGTCTGCGACTATGCCCAGCTAATTTTTTCTATTTTAATAGAGATGGGGTCTCACTCTTGCTCACTCTGGTCTTTAACTCCTGAGCTCAAGTGATCCACCCTCCTTGGCCTTTGAGTGCTAAAATTATAGATTTGAGCCACTGTGCCTGGCCCATTTCCCCCCCACCCCCCCTTTTTTTTTTAAAGACACAGTCTTATTCTTTTGCCCAGGCTAGTGTACCATGGCATCAGGTTAGCTAACAGCAACCTCAAACTCCCTTCCTGCCTCAGCCTCCCAAGTAGCTGGGACTATAGGGTCTGATCACAGTATCTGGCTAATTTTTCTATTTTTAGTAGAGATGGGGGTCTTGCCTTTTTTGGGAGAGAATCTCGCTTTGTTGCCTCTGGTAGAGTGCTGTGGCATCTAAGCTCACAGCAACCTCAGATTCTTGGGCTCAAGTAATTCTCCTGCCTCTCCTGAGTGGCGTCTAAGCTCACAGCAACCTCAGATTCTTGGGCTCAAGTAATTCTCCTGCCTCTCTTGAGTAGCTGGGACTATGTGCACCCACCATAATGCCTGGCATGTTTTTTAGAGACAGGGTCTTGCTCTAGTTCAGGCTTGTCTCTAATTCGTGAGCTCAGGCAATCCTCCCACCTCAGCCTCCCAGAGTGCTGGGATTACAGGCATGAGCCACTGTGCTTGGCCAGGTCTTGCTTTTGCTCAGGTTGGTCTTGAAATCCTAAGCACAAGGGATCCTCCTGCCTCAACCTCCCAGAGTGCTAGGATTATAGGCAGGAGCCACTGTGCCCAGTCATAATGCATTAACTTAATAAAATAAAACATAATTTACTGGGTTACATTTTAGAAAAAAAATGTATCCAGAGTATCCAGTTTGACAATTATGAGACCCAGAAAAAATATTTTATATCTTAGAAAATGTACTAAGAAATAACATTCTCACCAAATACTGACAAAAATAAATGGCTGCTGGTGTGAAACTATTAAGTTATTGCTATATTTTTGAACATCTTTGAGAGGATATTAACATGGGATTTATCATAATGTCTCTAAAGTTTTCTCTGTTTAATACATTCTTTCAGGATAATTGCTTGCTTGCTTACTTACTTATTTAATGGCAGAGTCTCACTCTGTCCCCCTGGGTAGAGCACTTTGGTGTCATAGCTCACAACAAACTCAAACTTTTTTTTTTTTTGAGACAGAGTCTTATTTTGTCACCCTTGGTAGAGTGCCACAGTGTCACAGCTCACAGTAACTTCAAACTCTTGGACTCAAGCGATTCTTTTGCCTTAGTCTCCCAAGTAGCTCGGACTACAGGCACCTGCCACAACGCCAGGCTATTTTTAGAGATGAGGTCTTGCTCTGGCTCAGGCTGGTCACTGGTGTCTGGTCTCCAACTCGTGAACTCAGGCGATCCACCCACTTTGGCCTCCCAGAGTGCTAAGATTAAAGGTGTGAACCACTGCACCCGGCCCAGCAACCACAAACTCTTGGAATCAAGCCGCCCTCTTGGCTCAGAAGGATAATAGTTTAAAATCATAGAATAGACCAGGTATGGCTGCTCATGCCTACAATCCTAGCACTTTGAGAGGTCAAGGCAGGATTGCTCATGGCTAGTAGTTCAAGACCATCCTAGCCTGGACAACATATTGAGACACTATCTTTGCAAAAAATAAACATATTAGCTGTGTGTGCTGGTGCCTGCCTGTAGACCCAGCTTCTTGGTGAGTCAGGGAGGAGGACTGCTTGAGTCCAAGAATTTGAGGTTATACTGAGTTATGGCTGTGATGATGCCAGTGTACTGAGGCCAGGGTGACAGAGCTAGAGTGTCTCAAAAGAAAAAAAAGTCATAAAATGGTACTATTTATTCTGAGAATTCTCAAGTAATCAGGAACCTTAATTTATATCTAAAATCCTACTAATTATCAGTCCTTTTTAATCATTAAAAACTCTCTTTATAATGACATGAAGGCTGTGTTGACCAGTTTGATGAAAGTATTTCGGATTGCATGTGAAAACCCCACACTGTACCCCAGAAGTGCATTAATGCACATAGTTACCAGTCACTAAAAAAAAAATAAAAATAAAAAAAACCCAACTCTCTTTATAGAGCAGTATTTTTCTTTTTTTTTTTTTTTGAGACAGAGTCTCACTATGTCATCCTGGGTAGGGTGCCATCACATCATAGCTCACAGCAACCTCCAACTCCTGGGCGTAAGAGATTTTCTTGCCTCAGCCTCCCAAGTAGCTGAGACTACAAGTGCCTGCCACAATGCTTGGCTATTTTTTGTTGCAGTTGTCAATGTTTAGCTGGGCTGGGCTGGGTTTGAACCTGCCAGGCTCGGGGTGTATGTGGCTGGTGCTGTAACCACTGTGCTATGGATGCTGAGCCGATATTTCTTAATTTAAACAATTTTTTGCACTTACATAGTTGCATAAAAAATACAACTTTATATACAACTATTGAATTACAAAGATTATAAGGAGATATGTTAAATAACACCATGGCGATGCAATCAGTAAAATCCAAACTACAGACTGTAAGACAAATGTATAAAACAAATTATTTGTAAGGTAGTAACAGAACAATGCTCAATTTAGTGGTTGTGGCTGATTCTTCATCATTTTCACTTTTTTGTATTTTCTAAGAAAGCATATATGAATTTCATGGTTGTAAGAAATATATACTAAAAATGCTTTCTGAAAACTGACTGAAAAGTTTGACTTTTAAATATTGTATAAGGGATTTAATTTTACCTAATTGAATCTGCTTCAGAAATCTTCAGCAAGTGTTAAGAGATGTTTATACTGATATTCTACAATATAAACTCCACTTCATTTGAGGATCAGATGCTTGGCAGGCTTGTTGATTGTGGAAAAAAATATTAGCTTTCCGCCTCATAAACTTTCTACAAGTCAAGGTGATGTCCATTTTACTTTTATTTATTGTTCTTGAGACAGAGTCTCATTTTGTTGCCCTTGGTAGAATGCTATGACATCACAACTCACAACAACCTCAAACTTCTGGCCTCAAGGGATTCTCTTGCTTCAGTCTCCCTAGTAGCTAGAACTACAGGTGCCTACCACAACACCTGGTTATTTTTAGAGATTGGAGGCGGTCTCACTCTGGCTCAGGCAATCCATCTGTCTTGGTCTTCCCCAAGTGCTGGGATTACAGTCATGAGCCACTGCGCCTGGCTGGTGATGTCCATTATATATTTTTGTGATGAGGACACATATATACATAGGACAATATAAATAAATTTGCAACTAATCAGAATTTGATTAAATGCTATGCTCAGTTAATAAAAATAAATGGCAAAACTTTTTATTTTTTTTTTTGAGACAGAGCCTCCAGCTATCCCCCTGGGTAGAGTGCTATGGCATCACAGCTCACAGCAACCTCCAACTCCTGGGCTCAAGCGAGTCTCCTGCCTCAGCCTCCCAAGTAGCTGGGACTACAGGTGCCCGCCACAACGCCTGGCCATTTTTTTGGTTGCAGCCATCATTGTTGTTTGGAGGGCCCAGGCTGGGGATTCGAATCCGCCATCTTAGGTGTATGTGGCTGGCAACTTAGCCAATTGAGGCACAGGCGCAGAGCTGCAAAACTTTTATTGTACAATATTTGGGTGCTGGGTAAGGTGGCTTATATCTATAATTCTAGCACTTTGGGAGACTGAGGAGGTGAGGTTAGGAACACTTGAGCTCAGGATTTTGAGACCAGCTTCGGCAACATAGCAATCCTCCATCTATACAAAAATAAAAATAAAGAAACTGGCTGGCCTACTAGTACATGTGTGTAGTTGCAGCTATTTGGGAGGCTGAGGCAGAAGGATAGCTTAAGACCAGGCGTTGGAGGCTGCAGTGAGCCATGGTCATACTATTGCACTCTAACCTAGGTGACAGAGTGAGACTCTATCTGTATAAAATAAAAACAACAAAAAAATTTGAGTTTACTTTTCAATGTTAACGGTCAATTTATTTGGACTTTTCAGTTAAATGCTGATTTACAGAAATATTTGACTGGGCACGATGGCTCACACCTGTAATCCCAGCACTGTGGGAGGCTGAGGCAGGTGGATTGCTTGAGCTCAAGGTTAGAGATCAGCATGAGCCAGAGCGAGACCCTGTCTCTAAAAATAGCCAGCAATTGTGGAGGACACCTGTAGTTCCAGCTACTTGGGAGGCTGTGTGGAGAGAATCACTTGAGCCTAAGAGTTTGAGGTTGCTGTGAGCTATGACACCAAGATATTCTACTGAGAATGACAAAGTGAAACTGTGTCTCAAAAAAAAATTCATTTATATTATCCTCAAATGTGAATTATTAAAAAAAAAACCTCAATATGACTAAAAAAGAAAGTATTAAAAAAAAAAAAAAGAAAAAGGAACAGGATACCTGACCTAAGATAGTTGCTTTCATGGAGCACTGAATGTAGCTTTGTGTTTCCTAGCAGCTATGACAAAATGGTGAACCCAGAGGATTGTATAATTCTGCCAGGATGCTAAGGAAACTAGGCAGTTAAGCCTGTGGCAGGTGCTGGATTACAGAATATCATAACTGTATTCTATTATAAACTGAAAGCATGTAGTTATAATTATAGAGCAATCAAGTCTCTTAATACCACATATGAGACACAATTCATATATTACTAGGAAACTTGGGAGCTGGGCTAGGAAACCTTGGCCACTTTCCATTTAATAAACAGGTAGAATACAGAAGTATGAGAGAGAAGGGCTAACATTTTCCTTAAAAAGGTACACTGAACTTTTTTTTTTACAGTCAGAATCTCATTTTGTCACCCTCAGTAGAGTCCCATGGTCTCACAGCTCACAGCAACCTATGGCTCTTGGGCTCAGGTGATTCTCTTGTCTCAGCTTCCTGAGTAGCTGGGACTACAGGCGCCCACCACAACACTTGGCTCTTTTTTTGTTGCTGTTTGACTGGGCCCTTGGTATATGGGGCTGGCACCCTAGTCACTGAGCCACAGGTGCCGCCCAGGAACATGGAACCTTTCAAATATTTAAACAAGTATGAAAGCCCCAAAGAGTCTACATATTACATTTAACAGAAAAAGATGCCGTTGGCTTGAGAAATTGGTAGGGCAGGCATCTTCAAATACAATCTACCACAAAGATGTCTCTGTGCTCCTGATTCTTGGATAGGCCCTATTTCAACCAGCCCACCAGGATGAACTAGTTAGTTACCATCAAGTAGCTGTGTTAGTAGACCTGTTCAATATGTAACCTTACCATTTCAATGAAGTGGTGGAAAACATTTATCAAACAATAATTATAGATTTAGCATAACGCATCCTACACTACTCTTCTGGGCAATAATTTAGCTACTTATGGTTGCTCCTAGACTGAGACTGTAAAACTGCCATTGGCATTGGGGATGGTGCTTATTTGATATAGTTGAAGAACATGC
The DNA here is from genome assembly GCA_963575145.1 of Galago senegalensis. Taxonomy (NCBI): domain Eukaryota; kingdom Metazoa; phylum Chordata; class Mammalia; order Primates; family Galagidae; genus Galago; species Galago senegalensis. Next base: position 11,932 of record CAUYTI010072966.1, read on the forward strand.
ATATTGTTCTCCTGACAACTTCATCAGATCTTTTAAATAAAACTTCAGAAATAAAAATGGATAACAGAATATTATCATTTCATACTTTCTGAATAAAAATTTCAGCTATTGGAGAATATTTGACATGATAACATGAGGAATTCTGCTGACCTGTGAAATGGGTGAGTTCCCAGCCCATCTCCCAGTCCTCCTCCCTCCCCCGGGGTTGTCTTCGAGAAGAGGCTTCCCAACTCATCCCCCGGCCCCCTCCAGCCCCCCAGAGTTGATTCCGAAAACAGGCTTCAGAACAAGGAAGTACGAAAAGTCCCAAGTTCAAGTTCTCGGTCAACAAATAATGGTGAAAACTTACCCAAATTGTAACTCCCAAGCTGTAACCCCACCCTGAACTAACCAAGCATATCTCGTTTCTGTATTAGCATGATCTCTCAACTATGAAAAAAATATAAAAAGACAGCCTGCCCCCTACTTGGCTGCCAACTGTCTCTCAGAGCAGCGGCCCCCTGCACAGAGGAAATAAATCACCAATGGATTGCACTTAAGAGGGGTCCAAGTCTATCCTTTAAGGTAGCGATGGTTACGACATCTGGAGGCCCCAGTGAGATTTAAGCCATAGAGCACTCAGATACCTGGTAGTCCTTGGTCCTTCCCCTGGGTGACCCTTGGGATTCTGAGGGGAGGTACCCCCTGAAGATGTCCCAGGGGCCCCAGGTCCTGAGGACCCCTGGGAAGGAGTCAAATGACAATTGACAAATGGTGAATTCCTTTTGACCTCTGGAGGTAAGGAAAAGCTGGCTTCTAAATTTCTCTCTGGGAAACTGCAGTTCTCTGTTTTGGTGAGGGAGCAGGAAGGTCAGACGTGACATAACTTCCCCTTCCAAGACCCTACAGGATGCTGTGGTGAGTCCCTGGTCTGTTAAGTTTTCTCCTCTAGACTCACTGGGGGTGAGTCCTTGGTAGGCCCCTGTTTCCTGTGTTCACCCCTTCCTATGTTGGTGAGATTGTGTGAAACCTGTCAGTCATTTTGTATTTGATTTGTCAATTCCAGTGTTTTATTCAATGTTTCCTCTAGGACCAGACAAGGCCCCAGGCCACTGACCCTGAACACTTACTTGAATGGATTACGGAGCAATTCTTTCAGGGAACTCTTTTAGATTTCAATCAGCGGGGTGGGGAGGGTCTCTGTGTTTTCCTTCCCCCTCCTTTTCTTATAAACTGATCATTTACTATCCCTAAAACTGGTTATCACTTTTGTTCTTTTGTTCTTCACTTTTGTTCCAATATCACTTACATACTGGTGCACCTTCGACTTGTTAAATTTATGTTTGTCCTACCTGTTTCCAAGGGTTTGTCAGAATTCCTTTCAAGGATTAGTCAATTCCAAGTCTGGGTGTCAACATTTCTGTTTTCTTGTCTGTCAATATGACAACGTACAATTTGTTTTAACCCAGGCTACAGCTACTGGTTGTGGCTGGGGCATGAGAGCCGCTTTTCACCCTGGGGGTGGCTGCTGGGAATTTCTCAGTATAACTCACTGGAGCATTTTGGATTTTTGGATTAGGGATGTTAAATGGGAACTACTATGTAAATATTCCAAAACTGTAAAAAAATCTAAAACACTTCTGGTCTCCAGCAAACTCAATCTCTACATCTAATAAATGAGTTCAACAGCTTGCAGGATACAAGATCAATATATAGAAATAAATTCTATTTCTGCACACTTGCAATGAAAAATTCGAAAATGAAATGAAAACAATTCCACTTACAGGAATATCAAAAAGAATAGAATAGTTAGGAATAAATTTAATAAAAGAAGTACAAAATTTGCTTGGCATCTGTTGCTTAGTGGTTATGATATTCGCCACATAACTGAGATTGGCAGGTTTGAACCCACCCAGGTCTGCTAAACAATGACAACAACAACAACAACAACAACAACAACAACAACAAAATAGCTGGGCACTGTGGCTGGTGCCTATAGTCCCAGCTACTTGGGAGGCTGAGGTAAGAGAATTGCTTAAGCCCAAGAGTTTGAGGCTGCTGTGGGCTGTGGCGTCAGCAGCCTCAAAATTGGGAGGTTTTGAACCCTTCAACTTCATTCTTTTGTTTTTCTTTGTTTCTTTTTTTTTTAGAGACGGAGTCTCACCTTATCACCCTTGGCTGTGGCATCACAGCTCATAGCAACCTCCAACTCCTAGGCTTAGATGATTCTCTTGCCTCAGCCTCCCAAGTAGCTGGGACTACAGGTGCCTGCCACAATGCCCAGCTATTTTTTTTTTTTGTTGTTGTTGTTGTTGCACTTTGGCCTGGGCTGGGTTTGAACCCGCCACCCTTGGTATATGGGACCGGCACTCTACCCACTGAGCCACCAGCGCCGCCCTCAACTTCGTTCTTTATCAAGATTGTTTTGGGGCTCGGCGCCTATAGCTCAACCGGCTAAGGCGCCAGCCACGTACACCTAAGGTGGCGGGTTCGAATCCCCAGCCCGGACCCGCCAAACAACAATGACGGCTGCAACCAAAAAATAGCCAGCCGGGCGTTGTGGCGGGCGCCTGTGGTCCCAGCTACTTGGGAGGCGGAGGCAAGAGACTCG
>CAUYTI010072975.1:0-25774 GCA_963575145.1 Galago senegalensis
TCAACAATATTTTAAAGACTTTTCTATATAACTTAAGATACAGCCTATTTTTCTTCTATGAGAGAAATGTACGAACAGTATCCTTGATTATACCCCTGCCAATGGGGCACTTTCTTAGAGAAGGGGCACATTCCTGGCACATTACCAGATGACCACAAGGAATAAATACAATGGAAACCTCTTTGCCCATACACACTTTACAAGTTCGTTTTTCTTGTAACCTCCTCAACTGTTCTTCCAGTGACAGACCTTACACATATTCTGTTGGAAGATACTTCATATTCTCATCCACTTGCAATCCCACTCGAATTGCTATGGTTGGCTTCGGTATTGCGCTAGCTTGCTGACCCTGATGCCATTTCTTTTTTTTTTTTGAGACAGAGCCTTAAGCTATCCCCCTGGGTAGAGTGCCATGGCATCACGCTCACAGCAACCTCCAACTCCTGGGCTCAAGCAAGTCTCCTGCCTCAGCCTCCCAAGTAGCTGGGACTACAGGCACCCACCATAACGCCTGGCCATTTTTTGGTTGCAGCTATCATTGTTGTTTGGCGGGCCAGGGCTAGGGATTCAAACCCGCCACCTTAGGTGTATGTGGCTGGCGCCTTAGTCACTTGAGCCACAGGCACCCAGCCCCTGATGCCATTTCTTCAGCTTGTCTTTCCTTTTCCTCTTCTCTTTTTTCATCTTCAGCTTTCGGAAGAGCTGATATAATATCATTGACTATTTTGTAGTTCTCTCCAGTAGTTAGGATTTTGCTCTGAACTGTCTGTCTTGCCAGGCTTCTACAAAAGCCCATTTCCAAGGCAGATTTCACCAGAGGTGTATTCATCATGACTGCATCTTCTGAAGCACTTTCTCCAGATCCAAAATGAACAACTTCTATAGCCTGGTGATTCTGCTGGTACGAAGATAAAGTATTCCTCTCGATAGTTTTATGTTCCCAGTGAAACAAGGTCATGAATTGGTGGATCAGCATTTTCATCTCCAGGAGTATCTGAAGTTGACAATAGCTGTTCAAGAAGATGAGGATATCCACCTTGAATCTCATCAACAAACCCTTGCCCTTTCATGGGTATCAAGAACTCACACCATGGCACCGGCGCACCCAGCGCTGAAGCTGCGCAGCGGCCTGGAAACCGCCTCAAAGCGGGGGCGCACCGGGACAGGGGAGGCGCTGGGCGCCGCCATCCCAGCTGCGGCGTTCCCAAGCCCTGAAGCCGGCACAACTGATTTTTAAGTAGGATTTTGTGTCCTGAAACTTTACTGAATTCATTTATTAGTTCTATAAGTATTTTTCTAGACCAAACTTTACTTTCTTCAATCACCTTCCTGCCCTCTCTCTCTGGCTTTTTATTTATTCTTTGCTTTCTTTTATACTATCTTTTAAATGTAAGAATGATTTGACAATTGAATTAAAATCAGAAAATTAGAATTAATGATTGCTGGAAAGAAAGTTTATAGAGACTGCTCTTCCTAGAAACGTATCTGTGAGAGCCTTTACTTCCCAGGATACGTTATAATTGGCCTTCCTGACAGGAAGCATGAAACCATGAATAACAAGGAAAGAAGCAGAATAAGAATTAAACTTTGGGGAGAAAGGACTCTAAAAATACACTTGGACAATTACCTTTTGAAGACATGCCGGTTGTGGCCATTTTAATGACTCAAAAACTTTGCCCACCACATTTTTATAGCTTTTCCCCACTGACTCCTGACAAGTTTGTGTGTGTGTGTGTTTATCTGCAACTCTCTTTGAAAACGAATTTCTATCAACTTAAGAATTGTAGTAATTATTCTTAAAAATATGTGTCTGTTGACAGGCAAGTACAGGAGACATCTCATTATTCCCTAATCATCTCCATGCTTCCATCCCCATTCTACTCCTTTATTTATTTTCATGGTGCCCTGTCTAGGGTGTGGCTCATCATCCTGATCAGTGACCTAGGAATGAAACAATTTTAGATACAGCTCAAGTTCTTCTCTCTTATGACTCTCCCTTGATTACCTATCTCTTCCTTTTTTTTTTTTTTTTAGCACTTTTTACCCATCATAGTTTTCTGTCTACCAAATCTCTGTCTCTTTTGGACCTCCTTGTTTATCGTGAACTATCTCTTAATTTTTCTAATCTATGTACTCACTTGGACACAGCACCCAAACAGGGGGTCAAATGTGAGCTACTATCCATCAGTGACTCTGTGAAGACGATAGTTACATATTGCCTAACATATACTATGCTCTCAGTAAACACTTCCATGGATAATTTGCTCATATGCTCCCAGATTACAGAGGCTGAGAGATCCCACAATAGGGTGTCTGTAAGATGGAGAAACAGAGACGTGGGTAGTGTGGCTCAGTCTAAGTCAGACTCAGGAGGCCTGAGAACCAAAGAAGACAATGGCATAACTCTCACCATGAGGCTGACGGCCAAGAACCCCAGGACATGGCTAGTTCCAACCCAAAGGCCAAATGATCTGGAGTTCTGATGGCCAAGGGTGGGAGAAGGGCATCTGGCTCTAGAAGACAAACACACACAGACAGAATATCCCCTTCTTCTGCCTTTGTATTAGAATCAGGCCCCAGCCTGATGGTATGTGCCCCATTGAGGGCAGGTGTCCCTGCTCAGTCCACTGACTCATGCAGCCATCTCTTCTGAGAACACCTTCAGAGACACAGCTGGAAACAGTTCTCCACCAGCCATCCAGCCACCTCCAATCCATCATTTCAGTCTAGTTAAGCTGACACCCAAATTAACCATCCCCATTGCTATCTTTTCTCACCATCCTGTATTTCCTTATGTTTATCTCTGTTTTTAAATCTTATTTCATATACTAAAATTTTTATGAAATCCATTTATGTCTAATTGGTTATTAAAACTGGTCACTGAGGTTTAAAAAATAACTCTATTGAGATAAAGTTCACATACCTTAAAATTCCCTCATTTAAAGTGTACACATCAATGGATTTTACCCTATAAAAACAACCGTATAACCATCACCACATTCTAATTTAAAATTCCATCTCCCCAAAGAAAGCCCTTGTCAGCCTCTATATTTCTATTCCTTTTGTCCTTAATAGGCTGTGAAAAGGAAAATTCAACTTCTGAGCTGACAGATACGCTCAGGCCCCAAGTTTCTTCCAAGTTTATATACGTGCCTGTAAAAGCATTTTTTCTTTACTACTGGCCTAGGAATTCCTCAAGGTTTTGATAAGCTTCTTGGTGTTTTAAAGAAGTCTCAAAAAATACTTTCTCCAGCTTTTTCATTGGTTTGTAACTAGAATGTGTGGCCAGAAACACAAAGCATCTCCCTGGCGTCTGATTCGACTTCACGCCTGGACTGAAGATGGAAGTTGCCTTCTCAGGTGAGTGAGCATCTCTGAGCAGGCTGGAGAGCAGAGCACACCTGACAGGCTGGTGCACACTGGGGTTTCCCAGCCCGGCCGCCCTTGCGTGCGTATTCTCTTCACTGGTCACGGGCTTAGATTCAGCAGGCTGCGTCAGACTCTTTAGGGTCTGCAGGAGTTGCGTGGAAATTTCCTCTGTGACTGGTGTAATTGCTGAAGACATGTTTGCTGGCCATTACCCAAAGAGAGAGGTTTGATAATTGAGGTGCCCTGCTTTGAAAATAGAATCTCATGTTTGCTTTTTCTGAGAGGCCACATCTTCCAAACCTTCAAATATTTACTCTATTTTCAAAATCAATAGCATCCATACACATTCTCTACGTAACTTCGAACTAATTCTTAATAGAAGTAGACTGGTACAAAAATCTTTCTGTGAGAGGGTAGAGAAAACACATGCACACACACTGTCCAGTGTAGCTCAGAGAGGCCTTCCCTGGCCACTTCCTCTCTTCTTGTCCCGAGTAACACAATCATAACATCTAAATGTTAGCTTCTTCATTGATTTATTTATTTTATATATTGGTGCTTTTTCTTATACTAAACAAGAAAGGTCCTTGTCGTGATTAAAAAGAGAACAGGGACCTTATCGGTCTTTTTCCCTGCTGTATCCTCCCCCGCCCAGAGCCTAGGACAGTGGCTGGTGGAACTTTAGGTACGCTTCCAGACTCAGGAGGGTACAGGGTTAATAAAGACTGGAAGAATTCAGACCAGGGGTTTAGAACGAAGGGTGCGAATTTAAGACACTGCAAGCATCTTAGAAGAAAACTGCTTCTCCAACCCTGTGTGCATTGAAATCACAACCCTCTTGAAAGTCTTGGGGAAAATGAAAAAAGCCTCTAAGCACATATCACTCCAAGCAAGCAGGAAACGGTAAGATCATTTAATGTGCTCCAAGTGTTAGCGTTTCTTTAGGAACTAGCTGGAACTTCTGAGGACACCAAAGTTTCTTTGCTCTAAGGCTCCCTGATTATGGGCACAGTATGCAGTGGGGGACCATGAAAACCAAGAGCATAGACTGATGTCAGGACCGATCTGAGCTCAAATCCTTGCTGCTGCCCCCTGCAGTCATCATGTCTGTCCCCAGTCCTCCCCTGCAGAATGGCTGCTTTAAAGGACAAACTTCTAAGAGTTGTTGCAAAATGAATTAAGCACTTAACATAATGCCTGTTGTGTAGCAAAAGTTCAATGTGTGTTAGTTTTTGTCAATTTTATTCCATAATTTGAAAAAAAAAGCCACAACGATAATATTAATAATACTCTCCTGGTTGTTCTAAAGATTAACATAAACATATAAAATGTCTTCTAAATTGACATTGATCATAAGACTAAACTGGTTGAGAAAAAAATATTGTTCAACTAAAATGGGCCTGTGGTTCTGGGCCCAGAAGCAAACCAGAAGGAAGGGGAGGCAGGAGGGATTCCTTCACACACAGCTGTTTTAAGATGAACTTCTAAGGAAGTGGTTCTCAGGCTTTAGTATTCATCGCCTGCAGGGCTTCTTAAAACACAAATGCCGTCACACTCCTCTACCCCCATTTCTGGTTTTATAGTTTGGGGTGAGTCCCAAGAATTTGCATTTCCAATGAGATGACGACAATGGTGTATTGCTGGCCTAAGGATCACATTTTGAGAACCACTGCCTTGATACTAATTCTCAGCCTTGTTTGCATATTGAAAGCACTAAGCAAAGCTTAAAAGTACCTGGCAAAGCTTTCAAAGCTGCTGATGCCCAGGGCCCACTGCAGAAATCTGATTTTTTTGGTCAGGTGTGAGGGTCTTAGTATCAGGAGTTTTAAGAGCTTTCCAGGTGACGCTAGTAAGTAGAAGTTATAAATAAGTTCCTTAGGCTGAGCACAGTGGCTCACCCCTATAACCCTAGCACTCCAGGAGGCTGAGAAGGAAGGATCCTTTAAGCTCAGGAGTTAAAGACCAGCCTGAGCAAGAGCAAGTCCCCATCTCTACCAAAACCAGAAAAGCTAGCTGGCCATAATGGTAGTCAACGGTAGTACCAGCTATTCAGGAGACTAAGACAGGAGGATTGCTTGAGCCCAGAAGTTTGAGGTTACTGTAAGCTAGGCTGATGCCAAGGTACTCTAGCTTGGGCAATAAAGTGAGACTCTATCTTAAAACAAAACAAAACAAAACAAGACAAAACAGAGAGAGAAAAGCTTTCCCAGGAATATCAGTTCTGTATCTTTTAGAAAAAAGGAATTCAATTTCTCATTCAATATCAGTTGAGTACCTACTATAACTCCAGTCCTGTGCTAGATACCAGGAAAACATATAAATGAGACAGAGAGAGGAGGTTGCCACATTGATGACCAAGAGTTTAAATGATTGGCACACCATTGGACATATGTACTGAAAGCTGCTAAGGATTGTTGGGAGTATGGAGAGGGCAATACAGTTCTAGTGAGAAAAGGCTTTACTTCTTGAACTTAGTTTTCAGGAAGGAGCACGATGTTTTGTGAGCAGAGAACAGCAGGAAGAATGTTTCAGAGAAGGAGGCCAAAAGGTAAGGCCTGGAGTCAGGAATAGACACAGTGTGTGTTCCCAGGCTGGAGAATGGTGGTGCTGAATAAGGTGGGAAGGGGAGGCTGGGCTTGATCTTAGCTCGTCCTATGGACCCTGGGGAGCTACTGGAGTTTTACTGGGAAAACGACACAAAGAGCTTTGATCACAGATCCGTGAAGAAGTTAAAAAGACCCACCTGAGACATTCTGAGGATATATGGGCACATGTGTCATCAGGACACAGCTCCCTCCCTTTAGCTAATGCTGCAAGTCTGACTTCAAGCGAGAGGAAAAAGAAGGATGTATTTCTTTTCGCTGCAAATCTACCTGTTTCAGACTTAGGGAACGCTGGGAGAAAAATAATTAATGGGAAAAAAAAAGGACATCAGAGAGGAGGAAAAGGGAGGCGTAAAAGGCGGCAGAAATGGCACTGTGGCTTGATCCAGCTCAGAAGCAGCCAATAAAAATCAAACCTGTAAAAAGGCGGTTCTCCACTTGCTTGGGGTCTCTGAAATGAGGCAAAGGCCATATCCAGTAGCCTACACTGCCACCTGCAGGTAGAAATGCGGAAATAGCGACGCTCGTATCTCCTGGATTTTTATTCTCAGCCTTGGAGAAAGCGAAACGTATCCAGAACATGCCTTGCCTATCATCCATCCGCCCTCCACCTGGGCCATCAGGTTACCTCTTTGTTGCCCCCCCCATTTTAAAATCACAGTGTTTCTTGGAGTTGATTGTCTGTTAATTTAATTGGCAGGTTTTTTTTTCCTTTGTGATATACAGGGTGGCCATAAAGTTCTTAACTATTTAAATTGCACACAAACTTTATGGCTACCCTGTATAAGAAACATATTACAATTGATGTCATCTTAAGCTTGGCCGTATTTATTTTGCACATATCAGAGGTGTAGCCTCATGGAAAAAACATGGTTTTTTAGGAGAGGAGATTTGCCATCACCTTAAATTTGTAGTGGCTTTTCTTAAATTTTGGTTATCCATCACTAATTAGCCATTTGATTTTTGGCAAGTTAATTATTTCTCTGAGTCTCTATTTATTCATCTCTGATGCTACTTGTCTTCTGAAATGTTGTGAGAGTTAAGTAAAATTGCATTCAAAGTTCTTGAGCAGATCCTGCCTAACACATTAAAAAACTCAACAATTGATAGCTATTATCATTTCCAAACAAGTCTCAGAGAACAGATAGGTGCTTCTGCTACTGCCTGTATGAGTGAAAAACATCTCTGAATGCAAAGGCACCGTTCATTCCGAGAGTGTGCTATTGAGCCCCCAGTGCAATCTCTGCAGACTAATCCTCGGAATGTATGAGAAGAGCGCTGAGCAGCTTGCTGTATGTTGATAACCAGAGCCACGAGGGTTCCGATGGCGTCTATGGGGCATTCATTTGAAATGCACCTATTCGGATGTTTAAAGTCTTAAGCAGAACCCAGTTATTTTTGCCCACTATAATTCAAAACCTCCTGTCACCAAACTATGTATTTTTTTTTCCCTTTGGCCTTAAAACTATCCAGCTTGGTTTCTGCTTTATTCTGATAAACCTGGAGGAGCAGGGCCCAGCCTTTTAAGTAAAACTGCTTTTCCAATATTTAAGGCAGCTGAGCATAAATGAAATAGAAAATGACAATGATAACAGGTAATGTTATCGCTGCCTGCTGGATGCTGCTTGTAGCTCAGCAATCACAGGATAAAATAAAACCCACGCTGAAGAGTGGTTTCTCTAATTGCTGCCAAGGGATGTAAGCAGTCTGGACTTGAAGCCTCGGTTAGCTCTGCAGGGGGGCAGCTCTCAGGAGCACCTGGACGGGAATGGGGTTTATAAAGCTGTCTTGAAGCAGCTTTCATGTTTGCCAAGTGGCTGCCCCTTGAACTCCCTAATACCGCTTTTTTTCTTAAGTGATATGAAATCATACAGTTCAAGTTCTTAGCACAAGTCCCAAGGAGAGAGAAGCAGCAGCAGAAAATGGGGGAAATCAAAGCTGCTCCCGCTGGGCTGCCACCTGCTTTCTTGGTAGTGTCTTTGCATTTCTGGGGCTTCTGTTGGGACGAGGAGCTGACAGGGCACAGAGATGGAGGCTTGTCCTGCCCGGGCCTTGCCCCTCATGTGAAAGGAAATAGAACAAGAGGAACTGTTTTCTCCAAACAGAAAAGACAGCAGGAAAAAATAGAGGAAGGTTCTCCACAGCCGCCTGACATTCAGCAGGTGCTCACGGAATCCATTCAATTTTAATAAAACGCGATCGACTTGTTAAACTTGCTTTCCTGAGTAAGCCTTCTGCCTAGCTCGAAAAACAAAAGTACGAAATAGCCCCTGAAGCCTCAAAGAAATTTTTTACCACTCCCAATTTTTCTCATTCAAGATCACATTGAGAATTCCACAAATAAATGTTAAACTGATGTAAAACAATCTTTCAAAGGCGAAGTGTGAGAACAACTAGGTGAATGTTCTTTCTCCCAGTCAGGATGCCTCCCCATCTCCTTTGATCTCTGCAAATCTGGAGAGCTTCTGAAGGGAAAATGATTTGTCTTGACAGAAGGGAAAGTTCATACCGTAGGTCGTCATTTACTTAATAAAGAAAACATGAGGATCAGCCTGGCTCTCGCAGTGCCTGCTTTAAAACCCTGCGGGCAGCAGGCTCTGTTCTATCCCCCAATGCCATGGTTCCCAAGAGCAGATTTGCAAACTGTTATTTGTTCATATTGAATCTGTGACAAAATGAGAGAAAAAAGGTGAGGCAGTGAGTTTTTTGTTTTTTAGTTATTTTTGAGACAGAGTCTCTATCATCCTGGGTAGAGTGCTGTCACATCTTAGCTCACAGTAACTTCAAATACCAGAGCTCAGCTGATCCCCCTGCCTCAGCTTCCTGCATAGCTGGGACTACAGGTGTCTGCCTGCCAGCTAGCTTTTCTATGTTTAGTAGAGAGGGGGTATCGCTCTTGCTCAGGCTGGTCTTGAACTCCTGAGCTCAAGCAATCCACCCTCTTTGGCCTCCTAGAGTTCTAGGATTACAGGCATGAGCCACCTTGTCCAGCCTGTCTGTTTGGTTTTTGAGACAGAGTCTCACTGTGTTGGCCTGGGTAGAGTGCCGTGGCATCAGCTTAGCTCACAGCAATCTCATTCCTGGGCTCAAGCCATCTTCCTGCCTCAGCCTCTTGAGAAGGTAGGACTCCAACTGCCATCACAATGTCCAGCTAATTTTTCTATTTTTGTAGAACCAGAATCTCACTCTTGTTCAGACTAGTCTCAAATTTCTGAGCTCAAGGGGCACTCCTACCTCGGCCTCCCAGAGTGCTAGAATTACAGGTGTTGAGTCCAGCCTGATGCAATGAATTTTGACATGAAGCTAATATTCATTTTTAAAAACTGCCTCTTATTCTGAGGTTTAATCATGTAACTAACAAAGAAGTGAATGGTGGAGAGATTTTATGTGAATGTATGTCTGTACTTGACATCGTTTGAATCTGCAGTTTATTTTAATCCTCTGACCCATTCATTAAAAATGTCATTTTTACTGACGAAATTAAAAATTTGGGTACAATAGTCCTAAAAAAGCTTATATGATTATTTGTTCTCCTCTCAAGATACTAAACTGGACTACAATGATGAAAGATCTAAATTTTAGAGAAAGCACAAAAAAAGATTATAGGATGAAAGATCAAATGCCGTATTTAGAAATCAATTTGTATCAGTGTGTCAATCAGAGGTCATAAAACTTGATTCACGGTCACTGATCCAAGTGCTTCTCTGCTGCATGGACTTGCAGGGCAAGCTTGAGATTCACAGCTTAGCAGAAAAAGTAAAAGATCTGTGGGGAAATGGCAAGAAATTTGTCATCATTCAAACCTGGTACTCAGCCTTGGGCTGAGTTTAATATTAATCTTGATAGAGGCATGTTTGTAGTGGGACAGAGAATAAGAGAAATGTACCGGGGATTTATTGGGCATGTGGTAAAAATCCATTTTTGTAGGGCCATTTTTCTTCTGCAACAAATGATTAGGAGAGGAGAAAAGAAAAGCTTAAAATGGGTGTCAAGCTCTTTATTCCATCCGTTTGGGATTAGCTGGAAGATAAATATGCCTGTTTATAATATATCACTTCTGCTGAAGTTGGAAAGATGGGAAGGCAAAAGTCTGGAACTGGCCGTGGTTCTGAGGATTTAGCCCAAGTCCTTAGGGTAGAGTTTGTCACGTAGTAACAGACTAGCAGCGAATCTTTATTTGACTGAGTCTGATACACACGTTGAGTATAGTTCTTAACCATCTATAGGAAATAAATGTCACAGCTTCAGACCACATCACTGTTTCCTGACTAAGATTTGTAGATGGAGAGTTTTTTTCTCAGGCCGTGCATGGTTGCTCGATCCTGTAATCCCAGCACTCCGGGAGGCCCAGGTGGACAGATTGCTTGAGCTCCTAAGTTTGAGATCAGCTTGAGCAAGAGCAAGTCCTCATCTCTAGTAAAAATAGAAAAAAGTTGAGGCAAGAGGATCACTGGAGCCCTAGAGTTGGAAGTTGCTGTGAGCTATGATGATGCCATGGCACTCTACCCAAGGCAACAGCTTGAGACTCTGTCTCAAAAAAAAAAAAAAAAGATTTTTTTTCTCACCTGTTGGCAAAACAAATGATACCCTAAAACATTGACCATGGTCACATTTGGAGGCCTGTTATCAAATTGTATCTAATTATACAATTAGACTAGTGAATTATATATCCCTGTCTCCACTTGAGAGGTAATGGGCACTCATGCTTCCTGCATGTTTTAAAGACAGAGGCTTCATTTCAATACAGCTTCTCAACCAAGCTTGGGGTTGGATGGAGAGAAGATGGCGGCCATTCCCTTTTCAACCTCATCTCTGATTCTCCCCCGGCTACTGCCCCCCTGTTGTTAACTGGGGTGCTCAGTGCTCATCTCCTTACTTGGCACATATTAAGTCACTGCTTGCTGCAGATAAAATGACGCAGCACTCTCGGTGAACTTCCAACAAGGAGTCTCTAAGAGAAGAGAACTACAGTGGGCAATACGTTTGCATGGTTTTGCGTAGTTCTGGGTGTTATGGATTCTTTGGCGATTTTTTCCATCTTCCTGAAAATCTACAACTTATCATGTATCAATAGACCCGACTTAGGACATTATGAGTGATTTGAGAGCTGGCTTCACTTCGTGAAGTGTTCACATAAGAAAAGACTTGAGACTGCTATTGCCATGAGGATTTTTTTTCTGCTGTGGTTTTCTTCATGAATACTTTTTGCTTGCATCATGTGTCCACTCTATTTGTTTTATAAATCTACCCTGTCTAGTATTTGTAACAGCATCCGTTAAGCCAGCCTTGACCTTGATAGTGGCTGTGTGCATATTTTCCCACAAGCTCCAACAGCTTCCTTTTTCCCATTGGTTCTTAGCAACATTTTCAGATTTATCAATAGAATTTCCTTAGGGGGAAGATACATCTACTTCACCATCATTCTCCAAACCAAGTTCTTTGGAAGTTGGAAAAGCCATTTAGAAAATAGTTGTTAACTGAGGTTACATGAAGTAAATCTATAAATGAAAGGACTCAGACCATTATACATTTATTTTCTCCTAAACTTTCAGGCTAAGTCCGGCTGGATAATTGAACAGAATAGCTCTTAAATCTCCTTCAGTACCTGAAACCACGGTTTTTAGCCTGTGGCATTGTTTGGTGGATTCCTTCATGAGTATGCGACTATTCAAATCTAAACACCATCGCCTGGAGGTGCGCGTAGCTCAGTGGGCAGGACCCTGGCCACATACACCGAGGCTGATGAGTTTGAACCTAGCCGAGGCCAGCTAAAACAACAATGGCAACAACAACAACAGCAAAAAACAGCCAGGCATGGTGGGCACCTGTAGTCCCAGCTACTTGGGAGGCTGAGGCAAGAGAATCACTTAAGCACAAGAGTTTGAGGTTGCTGTGAGTTGTGATGCCATGGCACTGTACTCTGTCTCAAAAAACAAACAAACAAACAAACAAAAAAATACAATTGCCTTCTCATAGAACACTACTATGGGTATGTTACAGACATTCCTCATTAGTGTTAGCACCTAGCAGATTCTAGAATCCTGATCCCCTCTATTTTTTATTGATAGGTCTTTTCCAATGTCTAATGTTTCAATCATTTAAGCTATTGTTTATTAAGAAAAAAGTTTATTCATTTCCAAGATATGTTTTTTCCAAGCTATAAGTTAAAAAAAATCTCATGCAGTTTATATGCTTTGAGGAAATTTCTAGAAGCAATAGATTACATGATATTTACCCCCACATAGACACATATGCATATATACACTTAAAAAAAAACTCCAAGATTTCAAAAATGCAGTTCCAGATAGGGATCTCACTTAATTCTTTCCCCATTTCAAGAGCAGCAATTAGTGTTGCAAGGTTGGAAGAAGACAGGACCTACATGGAAGGAGTTTTACTGTGAGAGAAACAAGAGATGCTAATCTAGCAAGAGGACTGTGCTCCACTTAGGGTTAGTGTGGTGACTGGTGATTTGGATGACTTCCTTGGCCAAGTTCCAAGTTCCCTCTCTATTAGGGGTAGTGACTGGGGGTTAACTGAGGATTATTAAAACCATTACAATTTGGCTCAAAATCCCATCCCATCTCAGCTTCTCTTCTCTTCTCATCCTGTCCACTGAGGGTCACAGCAGCAGGGCAAGGAAAAGTGAGTCACGTTGCTGCCCTGTCTGCCCTGACCCTGTACAGGCAGGTTGGACCCTTACTCCCAGCTTTTTAGGTTCTAGGGAAAAATATTCGTGGAATATTTGCTGAGCCAAGGTATCTACAGAAGCTCTAGCACGTATCTGGGTGCAATTTCTAGGGCCCTTCCTTCTGCTTCTATGTTATGCTACCCACCACTTGAATTGCTCCCCACATTCCCAAGAATGGCAGGTCAGGGCTTCTGACTGGGCGTGAACATCATTCTCCTGTCACTAGTGGTCTTTTACCTGAAACTGTTGGCTGAATGGTGATCTGGAAATCCCGTAAGTTCAGCGGCAGGTGTGTTGTTTTGTGAACTATTTAAAACTCATAAAATGTTGTAGGGGTGGGAGAAGAATGCAGATTTAGGCAAGTAAGAGTGTGTTAGTATGCAATAAGAAAGAACGAGCTATTGATGCATGTGACAGTATGAATGAATTGTGAGTGTACTGTGCTAAGTCAGGGTTTCTTAACAGCAGGGCTATTAATTCTTGGGGGCTGGACCATTTGCAGTGGGGTTGTGCTATGCACGGCAGGCTATTTTGTAGCATTTCTAGTCTTTGTCCACTAGATGGCAGTAAAATCCTTCCCGCCTCAGTTATAGGAAAACTAAATGTCTCTGACCTCCAGACATCATTAAATGTCCCTGATAGAGTACCACTGTGTTAGAGTGGAAGAACCTAGTCTCAAAAAGTTACATATTGTGTAATTCCATTTATAAGAAATTCTGTAAAAGTAAAAAAATAAAGAGATTTGAGACTAGCCTGAGTAAAAGTGAGACCCCAATCTCTACTAAAAACAGAAACTAGCCAGGTGTAATGGCAAGTGCCTGGAGTCCTGGATACTTGGGAGGCTAAGGCAAGAGGATTGCTCAGACCCAAGAGTTTGAGGTTGCTGTGAGCTATGACACCACAGCACTCTACCCAGGCAACAGAGTGGCAGTCTGACTAAAAAAAAAAAAAAATGTAAGACAGAGAAATGATCAGCAATTTTTAGGAGTCAGGGACAGGGGAACAATCTGACTACAAAGGGGCAGAATAAAGGAATTCCTCAGGTGTTGGGAGTGTTGTTCATCCTCTCTGTCCATGATGCAGACCGAGGCATACTGATCTAGGCCATATGTAAGAATACACTCAATTCTATTCAAATGCTGCATAATACAGTAGGTAATTTTTTTAAAAAAGTAATAAAAGCAAACAAAATTAAATGCTGTTTACCACCCCCCAGAAGCTGGGGGGAATAAGTTAGTGTAATATAAGTGGAAAAGGATCCTCTGACTCAGGAGGGGATGTTGGTAGACAAGTTCTCGGCGAGGTTGGTGAGGTTGAGCCAGTTCTGTGGGTGTTTCATGATTTCCAGGTAAGGAGAGAGAAGGAAGAAAGACCTGCCTTTTTGAAGTCCACCTACCATCCCAGACTCTTGCTGTATGGGGAGGACAGAGGGAGCAAGGGGCAGTCCTCACAAGGCTTTTGCCAGTGAGACTTTTGAGATATTTGTATGTCCTGTTTCCTAGGTGTTGTGGAATCTAAAATTTTTTTTGGTGCTCTTCTGTTTTGCTGTCTTGGCAGTAGGCATGTTTGTTCTGGGGCTTTCTAAAGGGTTCTAAGCTAGGGTAGGTTGGACTGAGAAATTGAGCTGAGTCGTCCTTTTCCAGAATCATGAAGTGTGACCATATCTGATCTCCTGGGGGAGGAGGGTCTCTGGGTCAGATGCTGTCCTCAGTTCATCACATTCTGTGCTCTGTTCTTCTAGGAGACCTTGTAAGGGACCAAGAGACAGACAGCAAGCAGATGGCACCTGAAGCAAAGAGGTAAAAAACAGACAATGCCTTGCAGAGAACAGAGGTGTCAAAGTCAACAAGATTTTTAGTCAAAGGGCTAGAAACAGAAAGCTCAGCCAGGGAATGGAACAAGCCAAGTGTGAGGAATGGTGGCGGGATGAGCATGGGACTCAGTCCTGATTAATATTATGAATAAAATTCCATTCCCAACACTGGGTCTTTACCAGCCTGGGGAAAGCAGATCATTATTTCAGAGATCCAGAGAATAGATGTGTAGAAACAAGCTGGAGTGCAGAGTGTGAACTTAATTCCAACAGCACCATTCAGGTCATGTTTACATGAACAACAGCTCTGGAGTGGTGTAATACTCCAGGGTCTCACTATAGATGGACTTAAAGAACATAGACGTCTCAAAGTAGGTGGGGGAGAGTGCATGAGGACACTTAAGTAATACAGTGACCATACAGTGTATTATAAAACTAGAACAGTTTTGAAAAGAAAACAGACAATATTATAACTATATGAGAACAATACTTAAAGCATGACTGTTCTGGAAAAACAGTAATTGCACACTGATCCCAGGAATAGAACAAAGTTCCCTGGGCTGCATTTGGCCTGAGACATCTTCTTGTTGGTACTTATCAACCTATAAGACTATAATATGTCACCCAAGGGAGGAGCGGAAGGCATGTGAGAGGCACTGCAGGAACAAGGCTGGGATCCTCAGCTCTTGTTCTTTTGCGTTTCATACATTGGAGGCAAGCAATTCCCTCTCCTCCTCATTTCTCATAGGTGTGGTTAGGGAATCTTCCATTATCCCCTCGCTGCTGGGAAGAGCTACATTCCAGCAAAGCTCTTCTGGTCTGATGCCCAGAATATGTGTTCTTGACTTTCCTTCCCAGGCCCAACCACAAATGGATTTTTACCTCCGTCTCTGGGATGCTGAACTCCATTGTGAAGCTTGGGTGATATTTTGCTTTCTCTCCTCTTTTCTGATTTTAGTAACTAGGATTTATAACTGACAAACAGGTTTGCTTCTAACGAATTAATTATTGAAATATTATTTTGGCTGAAGGGATTACCTAGTATGTAATAATCAGGTCTGTCTTTATTTATAATGTCAACCCATTGTTGCTTTGATTTACTGTGACCCTAGCATACAGCACTATATTAAATACATGTCAACTGACACATCAGAGGGACTGTCTTGTTGAAGCTTTCTTATATCTGATGTGCTAATGGGCCCAGGTGCTTGAGAATTAAGGTGTCCGCCTACATGCAGGTGAGAGCCATTGAAATTTCATTCCTAAACAAAGTGGCTCTCCAACTTGAGTGTGCATCTGAGTCACCCGGAAGGCTTATTTAAACCACACATAGCTGAGCTCTAGCCCCTGAGTTCCTAGATTCATTAACTCTGTAAAGGAGCTTAGGCTTTGCAAGTTCCCGGATGATAATTGATGCTGTCACTTTGGGGGCCACACTTAGAGAACCATCATCTTAAAATTAATAATTCGATAATTTTTGCCCAGTGCAATCCAGGCAATTTCTCTCCTCATTTGAAAATGTCAGCAGTCATCATTTTGTTTGAAATTAGCTAACTAAACAATGAATTAAACTTATTTAGGTTAGAGCAGGTTCCATAGTAGTGGCACCAAAAGTCTTCAAAATTATGCAATTTCGGCTTGGCACCTGTGGCTCAACCGGCTAGGGCGCCAGCCACATACACCTAGGGTGGCGGGTTTGAGTCCCCAGCCCGGACCCGCCGAACAACAATGACGGCTGCAACCAAAAAATGGCGGGGCATTGTGGCGGGCGCCTGTGGTCCCAGCTACTTGGGAGGTGGAGGCAGGGGACTCGTTTGAGCCCAGGAGTTGGAGGTTGCTGTGAGCTGTGGTGCCACGGCACTCTACCCAGGGGGACAGCTGGAGGCTCTGTCTCAAAAAAAAAAAATGCAATTTCTACCAAGATTACTTCTTAAATGAAACAAAAAGAAGAATGGACAAATTAAAGTCCATTTAAGTAAGTATGGAGAACTGGCTCTGAGCCAGAAACTATAATCTGAACCTAGAAAGAGTAAGACCCTGCATGCGTTAGGGAACTTACCCCAGGCAGACTATCTCTTACGGCTCCTCTGAGAGATACAGTCTTAAAATCCTCCCACAATGGATGAGATTCACACCAGCTGTGGGAAGAAGCCTGGAAATGGTTAATGATCATAGAGTCAAAGAATTTAAGAATATTTGACTCTTCATTGGTATAATAAAGTAGTTAAAGGGACAGATTATAATAGGAGAGTGAAGACTTAATCAATGGTATCATCCTCTGTTTGGAGAAGATTCAATTGTTTCAAAGCACCTGCAAAAACTTCATTTAGAAGGTGGTATTTGAGATGTAAGAGGATCCAGTAATTTTCTACAGAGGAAGATGGCCAGCACAGATAAGGGGGGTTAACAACAACCATTTCCTAACTCTGCTCAACAAAGCTCTTCTCTTTCCCGACAGGTAAGGCTCTACCCAGAAGTGGATGCACTTGAGAAGCATAAAAACTGATGCTAATAATTATTTTTGTTAATTTAACAAATACTTCTTATACTTACTTTTGATTCCTGCAGTCTTTTGACCATACCAGTATCTGAGCATGCAGATGTATTATTTGTTATTAACGAATAACTTGCCATCTACTCACCTTTTAAAACTTGGTGAGATAGGTTCTCATGAGAAAAGGCTCTATGTTCGGGAGTACTTAGAAAACTGAATTTCTACACCCCAGAGGCTGAGGACCAGATTCTAGAATGTACTCATCTAGCTGAATGTGCAGAAGTAGGAGGTGAACTTGGGAGGCAGCTTGGCAGCTGGCCTGCAGACTGATCACGTCTCAACTCTGCCTTATGCTTCCGTGAAAATGAAACCCTGTTCATAAATAGCAAGAAGACACAGACACAAACAGCGATAAGCATCATAATGGGTGTTTACGAGTAAGTGAGACAGGGGCTCAACAGAAGAGAAGATTCCATTGTTTCAGAGCACCTGCAAAGACTTCATGTAGACAGTGGCATTTGAGATGTGCCTAAAGCGATCCAATAATTTTCTACAGGCAAAAATGGGGTGGTTAAGGTTGCAGGCAGAGGGAACAGTACAGATCTTATAATTCCACTTGCAGAGAGTCACATTACTTGGTGAGGCCAAATGGCTCTTCGGTCAGAGGCATGCTGTGTTCTGAAGGAAATGGGGAGCTTTCTGCTTGAGTTCTGCTACTTTTATCGTGAGTGGTGCCAGTGGGCTTTTTGAATGCTTATATCTTTTCTTGATCATTTCTCAAAGCAGCATGGTTTGGAGCACAGCAAAGAAGGAGAATCTACTAAGAAATTAAGATTTATACAACTCGGCTGATTCATTTAGGAAACTGCATCCACATCCCAGGAAGCAGATCTACTAGGAAAGATTTTAGTGAGTAACAGTGGCAGATGTGAGTGCCTTATGATATTTCCAAACATGATGAAAGGTCCCAGGAGCTTTGTGTCAATTTAGGAAAAGGACCAAACCATTTACTGAATTTCTGTGGCTTAATTACGAATACATTTGGCAACCTTGGTTTGGGTCTTGGTTGAGACCAAGCTTTGAGGTGTAGGATTGATGAATTAACCACTTCTAAACTGGCCAAAGATCTCAAATTCTTGAACCATGTTCAGAACATTTTCTTTGGCATCTTCAGTCATCTTTGTAGGGAAATAGCAGATGAATGGTTGAGAACCTGTACTCTGGAGTCAGACTTTCTGGGTTCAAAACCTTGCTCTACTACTTACTAGTTATGTGTACTTGGGTAATTTTCTTGATGTTTTTGAGTCCTGATTCCCTTATCTATAAAACAGGATCACAATAGTACCTACCTCAAAGGTTGTTGAATTAATAAGTGTAATCTATGTCTTGCACAAAGTTAGCATGGCAAAAGGGAAGAAAGCCTGAGATGTAAATGTGATTGTGAGCAATGATTTTTGAGTGTTATGTATATCTCTGCTCTGCTGGATTGACAGAAAACTAGGAAAGCTTTTGGCTCAAAATTTTCCCTCTATAGATGAAGGCCAGGGTCCTAGAGATTTTTAATATCTGGGTGGAAACCAAGACCATAATACTTGGTAGGATTCTTTTAATTGCTCAGCACCCATTTTGCTAATATTTCACCTCTTCTAGAAAAATTCTTGGGCTTTTTGACCCCCCACTATGCAAATTACAGCAGTGCAGATTGATGCCCTAGGAATTTATGCCCTTTAGCGCATTCATTTTGAGAGTCCTTCAGTACTTACCTTCAAACGTTCACCTCTCATTGCCACCCACCCTGAGCACACAGTTGCACTTCTGGTGTTTATTTTACAAGACGAAAATAGCTCAAGCAATGGACCCTTTAACTTTATGCCCTACACAAAACCACCCCACATTGGCCACCCTCTGTATCTCTTCTATTTTTGTCTTTCGGACTCTCTGAGTTTATCACCTCTTTAGAAAGGAGGGTATAGGCTCAAATGCTGGAGTGAGGATCTAAAACTAATCACTGACTGCTGAGTTTACTATTATGGAAGTCTTAATTCAATACCCAATTTCCTTATCTTATTTATTTTCTCACTGACAACTGCTCTTACTAAATCATGGGCTTCCCTTTGCAAACTCTCAGCTAAGAGTCCTCCTCTTAGCTGACTACTGTGGAGCATTTGGACACCACTGCCCCCCCCCACCCCCCCACCCCCACCCCCACCCCCCCGCTTCTTGAATGTCTTTTTCCTCCCCCTTCTTAGTTCTCTGGCTTCTTTTTTTCTAATCCCCTTTGCCTGTTCCTTTTGTCTAACTCCTTAAACATCTATCTCCCTGAGGTTCTTCCATATCTCTGTTCTCTTTGCACCATGCATAATATCTTTGGCTAGATTTACTGCCTCCACCTAGGTTGCTTTCTACATATAAACATCCAGCTCAACTTGTGGAGAGTGGGCTGTGAGGCTGGAGGGCTCCCACAGCCTGGGGAACATTCAGGGAATGAACCCCCAACTGCTTCTCCTCCTTTCCCAAAACAATCATATTCCTTTCTTTGTGCTCCCCCAGCCAGAAGTCATGTAGCTCCTTCTTTGTCTGGTTAATTTTTAAGCACTATGCAGAGATCCTCGTAATCTTTCCCTTCTTACTTGTAAACATACATTAATGGAGTTAAGTAAAAACCATTAACAGAATAATTTGTCTTTGTTAAAGCAATCATACTGTAAGATCAAAAATAATGTCCTTTGTCTATGCTAATTTCCCATAGACAACCCTATGGAGATACTATAAAATAAAGCTGATTTTGTGTTTTGGTGCTGGCAGTCAGTCCTCTTGATCCCATCTTTGTCTCTGTGTCTTCTCTTGTATTCTATTTTCCTCAATCCCCACCACTTGCACTCTTGTTTGTTCCCCTTCCCCACGCTGGTTCTCAAAATCAACTCTCTTTTTAAATTCCAGACTAACAACCATGTTGTCCTACACTGGTGCCATGTAAGTGTCTTAAAATCATATTGCCATTTGAACTCAGCATGATCTCATCTGCCCCTTATTTTCTTTTTTGAGGATGGCATCTCCAGTTAACCAGGTGCTTAAGCCAGAGAAAAATAAAACTCGGGGATTATCTTAGTTTGTGTCCTCTTTCTTGCTGTCCACATTAATCTCTCTCAGCCTACTTGGCTGGTCTTCAACTCTGTCCCCTTCTTTCAATTCCACTGTTGAGTCTTCATCTTGCATAGCTCCAGCTCTCATGATCATGTTTGTGCCTATTATCTTCCTTCTGTTGCATCCTTCTCTAATCCACCTTCACAGCAGTCTTTCCAGGTACAGGCATGCCTTGGAGATAGGGCAGGTTCAGTTCCAGACTACCATAATAAAGTGAGTACCACAATAAAGTGAGTAAAACAAAATTTTGACTTCTCCAGTGCATCTGAAATTTGTATTTACACTGTGCTATAATCTCTTAAGTGTACAAATCATGTACATTTTTAACTTAAAATCATGTATATTTTAACTTAAATATACTTTCTTGCTAAAAAAGTGCTAACCGTCATCTGAGCCTTTAGCAAGCCACATTCATTTGCAGGTGGAGGGTCTTGCTTTGATGTCCACGTTGATGGCTGTTGATGAATCAAGATGGTGGTTGCTGAAGTCACAGGTGGGGGTGACTGGCAATTTATTAAAATGAGACAGCAGTGAAGTTTGCCACATTGACTTTTCCTTTTTGAAAGATTTCCCTGTCACATGCAAGGCTGCTGAAAGCATTTTACCCACAGCAGAACTTTTGAAAACTGGAGTCAGTCTTCTCCAACCCCGTCACTATATCAACTGAATTTATGTAATATTCTAAACCCTTTGTTGCCATTTCAGCAATGTTCACAGCATCTTCATGAGATGAGGAGTAGATGCCATCTCAAGAAGCCGCTTTCTTTGCTCATCCCTAAGAAGCAACTCCTCATCTATTCAAGTTTTATCAGGAGTTTGCAGTAGTTCAGTCACATCTTCAGGCTTCACTTCTGATTCTAGCTGTCATGCTATTTGTTTCACTAAGGCAGAGATTCGATTCTCAACCTGTGTGTCGCAACCCCTTTGGGGGTTAAACGACCCTTTCACAGGGGTCACCTAAATACATCCTGCATATCAGATACTTACATTACTATTCATAACAGTAGCAAAATTGAAGTTATGAAGTAGCAACAAAAATAATTTTATGGTTGGGGGTCAGTCACCACAACATGAGGAACTATATTAAAAGGTCATGGCATTGGGAAGGTTGAGAACCACTGCACTAAGGTCTTGAGCCTCTCAAAGTCATCCATGAAGGGGGCATAAACTTCTTCCAAATGCCTGTTAAAGTAGATATTTTGACCTCTTTCCATAAATGACTAAAGTTCCTACTGGCATGTAGAATGGTGGATCCTTTCCAGAGGTTTTCAATGTATTTTGCCCAGATCCATCAGACACTGTCAACAGCAGCTTTAGCATTACAATGAGTGCTTCTTAAATAATATGACCTGAAAGTTGAAATTACTCCTTGATTTATATGTTGCAGCATGGCTGTTGTGTTAGCAGTCATGAAAACACCGATCTCCTTTTGTATCTCCATCAGAGCTCTGTGTGTTGTATGATCAGGTGCATTGTATGAGTAGTAGTGTTTTGAAAAGAATCTTTCTCTGGGCAGTAGGTCTCAACGGTAGGCTTTAAATAGTAAACAAGTCTAGAAACATGTGTCACCACCATGGTGTCCCAGTTATAAAGCACAGGCAGGCGAGATTTAGCATAATTCTTAAGGGGCTCAAAATTTTTGAAATGGTAAAGGCTTTGTCTTAAAGTCACCAGCTACATTAGCCCCTAACAGGAGACTCAGCCTGTCTTTGAAGTTGGAAGCAGCCATTGACTTCTTTCTTGCTGTGAAAGTACAAGATGGTGTTTTATCTGCATTGACAATTATTCACCTTTCTAAATTATCTTAACTAGACCTTCTTGATAACTCACTGTCACTTCACCTCAGCACTCACTGCTTCACTTTGTACTTTTTTTTTTTTTTTTTTTTTTTTGCAGTTTTTGGCCGGGGCTGGGTTTGAACCTACCGCCTCCAGCATATGGGGCCGGGGCGCCCTACTCCTTGAGCCACGGGTACTGCCCTTCACTTTGTACTTTTATGTTATAGAGGGAACTGCTTTCCTGAAACCTCATGAACCCACCTCTGCCAAATTTACGCTTTTCTTCTATAGCTTCCTTCCTTCCTTCTTCTATAGCTTACCTCTCTCAGCCTTTATAGAATTGAAGAAAATTAGGGCCTTCCTCTGGATTAGGCTATGGCTTATGGCCGGTTTGAGCTTCTATCCAGACCACTAAACTTTCTCCACATCAGCAATGAAGCTGTTCTGCTTTTTAAAAATCCACTGGCGTAGCATTTTTATTTTTATTTTTAAAAGATCTCATCCTTGCATTCAAAACTTGACCAACTGTTGCAAGAGGCCCAGCTTTCTGCCTGTCTTTCTTTCAACACACCATCCTCTCTAAGCTTAATCATTTCCAGTTTATGAGTAAAATTGAGAGATGTGCAACTCTTCGTTTTACTTGAACATAGTAATTGGCCTAATTTTAATATTGTTTTTCAAGGAATAAGAAGGCCTAAAGAGAGGGAGAGAGTCAGGGGAAAGCTAGTTGGTAGAACAGTCAGAACACATACATTTCTTAAGTTTACTATCATATAGGTGTGCAGTTTGTGGCACAAGAAAAGAATGACCACAGGAACATCAAAGTAACATCACTGATCACAAATCCCTGTAACAGGTGTAATGCTAATGAAAATTCTGAAATATTACGAGACTTTACTAAAACGTGACATGGAAACACGAAGTGACCGCATGCTCTGGGGGAAATGGTGCCAAATAGACTTGCTTGTTTCAGGGTTGCCAAGGAAAAAAAAGCAATATACACGAAGCACAATGAAGCAAAGCACACAAGTTTACATTGGATTGTGTTGGAAAACGCAAGTTTCTACAACATCAAAGACATCGAACTGACAACGTTGCAGCTATCCAGGGCTAAGTAGCCGCTGCTCCCAGTCACGTGTGCAGATTTTGGTCTATATTTCAGTGGTTAGTTTAGATGCGGGACCTCTGAGCTCTTTTAAATGGCCATGCAGTCCCAGAACGGCCCACAAGATGGCAACATGACCTCATAAAAGGCCACTGGAGCCGCTTCAAGGACTTAACCACAGGGTGACAGCATTGCACGGTGCTCTGAGTCAACAGGAGGCTGGAAATTCTGCTACGCTGCTTTCGCATTTGAAAACCTCACATCTAAGTTGATTTAAAAGCAAGCTTTCCCGTCCCAGGCTTCTAAAGGTGACTGTTTAAGAACCCCATCTGCCATGTGATTTGTGTGGTTGCAGGTAAAGCAGTATATCTTTTAACAGGTTAGTACCCGAACTCCGGGCAGACGTTTTTTACAGGTCTGCTCTCTCATAAATGAAACCTCTCCACGGATAGGATGACACAATCCATCTTTATTAATTGTCAGTGACTAAAGGTAAAGGCTGGATGCAGGCTTTGAAGGTTTTATAAGGTTTGTAAGGATTTGTAAGGCACGAGGCATGACACAATCTGTTCCCCCAGGGTGATGTCCCACCCACGCAGGGGCCTGAGGACACCAGGAGTTGGGAGCCTCCTGCAAAGCAGGCTGGCACCAGGGCTGCTGAATCTTCCCAGGAAAGACTATGGGCTCAGCCCTGCCAGAGTCTCCAGGTTAATAAGAAGACCTAGATGGGCTAGAACCCCTAGATGGGTTTTTGTGGAGTCTCCCAAGTCTCCAATATTGGCAACTAATTCAAATAATTTACAGCAGTACAAACAAAACACAACCCGGAGCCAAATTCAACTTTCGCCTGCCAGCCAGGCAGCTCCTGTGTTCCCGGAAGAGTTAGGGAGGGCAGGAGTCAGGCTGGAAGGGTCAGGAGGGAAGGAGAGAGAGCAGGGAGGGCCACATTTTGCTTTGAGTTTCCTCCCTGGGAAAGCAGGTTTACATAATCTCCAGAACACTGGTCACCCTAAGAGAATGCAGATTTTTATCAAAGTATTGTTTTCTTCAAAGAGAGTCCCCCAAGAAAATAGCCACTCTTTGAATTTTTAAACAGTATTAAAACAACTCCTTAGATTATTTTTCTTGGCTTTACTGGTAGAGGAATCATGCTTCTACTTGTGCCACAGAAGTATTTTTATAAATAATAATTGCCATAATGTTTCCATGTGACTCATTTCATTTTTTTGTCTGTATTGGAAATTTGAAATTTTTGCTGATTGTGAAAGGAATACATGCCCCTGGGAGGAATCAGAAGTAGGGGAGAACCTCAAATATTAAATAAACATAAACTATAAAAAGTAATTAAAGTTCCTTCAAAATGCCCCCCCTCTTACATCACAGCAGTAATCTTGGGTATGATTATCCGGATTTTTTCTATGTGTATCAAAATATGCATATTTTGATAAATATGCAAATCTAAGATTTTTTTAGCAAAGATATGTGATGCTGATTTGTAATCCACTTTTTCATGTAACACTATCATTTGATGAGCTGATTGATATTGTGACTATATTCTTCTTGGAAGGCCAATCCACAACCAGCCAAGCCACCTGTCATCAAATTGTAGCCCCACCACCTGCAGATAGCATCAGATGACATTCTAACTGGTTTCTGTCTTTAATGGAAATATTTCTGGTATTTCACAATTAAATACGGGGCTAGCTTTGGTTTAGTATGTATGACGTTCTTCACATGTTGAGAAAGTATTCACCTATTTGTACTGAAATAATGTAATTCATTTTATTTTAAATCATGGATGGGCATCAACTCGTAAAAATGACATCTCAACATCTGTCCAAAAATCCATGACTTTTGGCAAATTATATTTATATTAAGGATATACCCTTGAACCTTAATACAGACTTTACTTCACTGAGGCATATAAATATATATATTTTTAATTGAGACAGAGTCCACTATGGGGCCCTCGGTAGAGTGCTGTGGCATCACGGCTCACAGCCACCTCAAACTCTTGGGCTCGAGCAATTCTGTTGCCTCAGCCTCCCTAGTAGCTGGAACTACAGGTGCTGTGAGGCATTTTTTTTTTTTTTAATGTCCTGCTCAGTTCCATTTTATCAAACGTGAGATTTGTCCATAGTTTTATTTTCATCTTTTTTTATGCAGACTTTTGAAGATTCTGTTTTACTGTTATGCTCTGGTCTTACAAAACGGATTTTGGATTTTTTTTCTTTTTCTTTAAAATATCATCAGCACAGTGTTATTTAATAATGTGAAAATAATTTATATCACTGAGCTTGATGTCTTTTAGGATGAACTTATTTGATAACTTTCTTGATTTTTTTAAACAAATTTTCCATAGAATTTTTGAAACAAATTGCAATCACTTGGAGATTTCGTGTAAAAAATACTTACTCTCAAGCTCATCGTATGGTAATCAGATCAGAGTATTGGGGGTGGGGGGTACTTGTCTTAGCAGTTTATTTTAGTTTAGTTCTTGTTTTTAATCCAGGGCCCTCCTACTCTCATGACTCTGATATGTAGCTGGGGTTGAGAAATGCTCCCTAAGGCTCGGCGCCTATAGCTCAAGCGGCTAAGGCGCCAGCCACGTACACCTAAGGTGGCGGGTTCGAATCCCCAGCCTGGACCCGCCAAACAACAATGATGGCTGCAACCAAAAAATAGCCGGGCATTGTGGCGGGTGCCTGTGGTCCCAGCTACTTGGGAGGCGGAGGCAAGAGACTCGCTTGAGCCCAGGAGTTGGAGGTTGCTGTGAG
>CAUYTI010072976.1:0-20178 GCA_963575145.1 Galago senegalensis
CCCAGCTACTTGGGAGGCAGAGGCAAGAGACTCGTTTGAGCCCAGGAGTTGGAGGTTGCTGTGAGCTGTAATGCCACGGCACTCTACCCAGGGGGACAGCTTGAGGCTCTGTCTCAAAAAAAAAAAAAAAAAAAAAAAGAAAGAAACAT
This sequence comes from Galago senegalensis, assembly GCA_963575145.1. NCBI lineage: Eukaryota > Metazoa > Chordata > Mammalia > Primates > Galagidae > Galago > Galago senegalensis. The sequence goes on from CAUYTI010072976.1 coordinate 150, forward strand.
TTCTATCAGTATTAATGTCTTATGCTTATGGCAGCAGTTCTCAACCTGTGGGTCACAACCCCTTTGGTGATCAAATGACCTTTTCACTGGGGTTGCCTAAGACCATCAGAAAACACATATTTCCGATGGTCTTAGGAACTAAGACACGGTTCCTTTATCCATCTCCAGGCAGGTCTGCCCACATGTAGATGTGCTCACATACAAGTACTGCATGATGACATCATGGTGCCAACCCCATCACATACACCCAGTACAAATACAGGTGTATGTGACAGGGTTGGTGCCATAATGTACCTCTGTGGACCAGTCACACATGTGTAGAGAGCAGCTACTATGTAGAAAGCAGCTGCTGTGTTGAAAGCAGCTACTCTGTTAAAAGTAGCTACTGTGTTGAAAGCAGCAGTATTGGAGGTAAATGCAAAAAAAAAAAAAATCTGTCTGTACCATGGGAACTTAATCTGGATGCTGATGGGTCTTTTTATATTCAGCTGTGGTTGATGTGAATATTGCACCTTTGTGATTGTAATAGGTATGTAAAAAAAACAACACGGAATGTTAAATCATAGGAAACTTTAATGAACTGTATTGACTGAACTATGCCATGTATCATCTTTTGTATTATTAAAGCTATTGTCACATATTATTTTCATTAGAGTACCACAAACAAAATGTAGCAGCCTTTGAAGTTTCATATTTGGTGGCACTCAGAATCGCCAGAGCTATGAAATCTCACACCATTGCTGAAGATTTACTGTTGTCAGTGGCCAAAGACATTTTTCGAGTTGTGACTGGAGATGAATTTGTTACAGAATTGAGTGCAATTTCCTTATCTAACAATACTGTCTCCAGAAGAATAGAGTCTGCTGATATTCTTGATCATGTCATCCAGGAAATTAAGTCTGCTCCACTTCCAATATTTAGTATCTAGCTTGATGAATTTACAGACATTGAAGACTGATCCCGGTTACTGGTTTACGTGAGGTATATTAATGATGGCGACTTTAAAGATGAGTTTCTTTTTAGCAGACCTCTCGAAATGACAACTACTGCACGTGAGGTATTTGACACAGTTGGTTCATTTCTGAAAGAGCACAAGATCTCTGGGGAAAAGGTTTGTGGTGTTTGCACAGATGGTGCTCCAGCTATGCTAGGATGTCAGTCTGGATTTCAACGTTGGTGCTGAATGAGTCACCAAAAGTCATCGGCACTCACTGTATGATTCATGGGCAAATACTAGCAATGAAGACGCTGCCACAAGAGTTACAAGAAGTAATGAGAAGCGTCATAAGTTCTGTCAATTTTGTGAAGGTGAGCACTTTAAACAGTCGACTGTCTTCACAACTGTGCAACGAGTTGGATGTGCTGAACAGTGCTCTGCGATTGGGAGGAAAATTTTAAAATGTGTTTTTGAGCTTCATGATGAACTCAACATGTTTTTTAATCAGAAAGCAAGACTGCAATTCAAAACACTTCTCAGCGATAAAAGTGAACTGCGTAAAATAGCTTCCTTGGTTGACATCTTTGCAATTTTGAATGAGTTAAACAAGGACCAAATGCAACATGCCTTGATTTGTGCGAAAAGACCTGATCATTCCAAATGAAACTTCAGCTTTGGTAAACAAAATTGGATGAAAATAAAATTTACCTGTTGCCAACCTTATCCGCTTTCTTTGAAGAATATGACATTGAACTGGACAAAAGGATTACGATGATAATTTCTGTGAAAGAACACTTGTACTTGCTTGTAGATGAAATTTCATCGTACTTTCCAAATCTACCTGAGACCCCATTTGCACTTGCCAGAAGCCCATTCACAGTCAAAATTGAAGATGTTCCTGAGACAGCACAAGAGGAGTTCATTGAACTTACTAACAGTGATGCACTGAGAACTGATTTCTCTATAGAAATTTTGTAATGCCAGTTACAAAATTCTGGGTCAAGAGTTTGCAGTCATATCCTGTTCTGTCTGAGACTGTGTTGCACCTTCTTTCATTTCCAACAGCATATCTTTGTGAAACAGGGTTTTCCAGATATGGAATTGTTGGTTATCAAGTCTCAATTCAAAAGTGGACAATGATCTTCACTGTGCTCTTGCTATGACTGCCCCAAGAATTTCTGATCTGGTGAGAAAGATGCAATCTCAACCTTCACACTGCCATTGGCTTTTTACACATACTGTAGCAAAATGTAGCAATGTAGTTTACTGTTGTTATATTAAGACTGTTACCCATGCTACACCATGCTTCAAGGCAGAATTTCATTTATTTGTAATTAGAAATAAATATTTCACAATATATAATTACATATTGTTTTGTGATTAATCACTATGCTTTAATAATGTTCAATTTGTAACAATGAAAATACATCCCGGATATCAGATATTTACAATACGATTTACAACAGTAGCAAAACTACAGTTATAAAGTAGCAATGAAAATAATTTTATGATTGGGGGTCATCACAACATGAGGAATTATATTAAAGTGTCGTGGCATTAGGAAGGTTGAGAACCAGTGACTTACAGAGCTAGAACCAGAAAAGGCAGAAGAGGAAGAAAAAATAGCAAACATTGCCCCTCTTCCTCCTTCAAGCTCCTTAGGCCAAGCCTGATATACTTAGGAAAAGACAACTAGATCTTAACGTTGCATATGAAGGCCAGGTCTATAAATTGAACTACACTGGCTGGAGATTTTAGTAATGAAAGGGACCAAAACCTGTGGAGTCTGCTCTAGATTCATAATAGAATGGCAAAAAGAGAGTTGACAGAACACAGTTGGCCTAGCATTTGAAGGAATTTAAAAATGCATTATATTTTTGCTTTCTTTGGGAAGTTCAGATTAAGAAACCATTTACAGTTGTAAGTTGCCTGCCCAGAAAATGTTTTCTTATTCAGTTTTCCTGGGCAGTTGGAGCAAGATGGGGGCGAGGAGACAAGAGAGAGGCAGAAGGGGGTGGGGAGAGGAAGAGAGAGAGAGAGGAGAGAGAGAGAGAGAAATAGACTTCTACATGTCTATTTCCAAACTAAGTGCTCTGATGAGGGAAGACCAAACACTAATGGGCTCAGTCAAGCCTACATCCACTCTGGGAGCTGGGAGGGACTCCACTTCTGTATTACATAGGTTACATGGGGGAAGGTGGATTCCTACCAAAAAATCAGTTAAGGAGGAGAGGGAGAAGAGGGCATGCTGCTGACTAGGCACCAGAACTCTCCCCTATGTGGGGCCACCATATGTGACAGTCATCTGTGTCCATCTGGGCAATGATCCACATGGCCCTGGGCAGTGTCAACCAATTTCCTTTGGACCGTTTCATGCCAAAGATGAAGCATCCTCCACTTCTCCACATTCACTATCTATGCCCAGATTGGGATAGGGCAGTTGTCACTTCCAGCATATAATTGGTGACCAACAGTGGAACTATGGTCACTTCATCATCCATAGTCCTCCCCCCACTGGACTTCCTTGAGGGAAGATTCCTCCAACTCCAAGACCCATAATGAACCAACCTTGGCATTTTTTCACTTTGAAAATAACCTCCTGTTATTTTTTCTCTTTTCTTGCTGTTTCTTGGAGCCAAGCTCTAAAAACAGAATTTAATATTCATCTCCCAGTATGTTTATGATGTGTTCGTTCTTCTGATGCTGAAAATGTGCCTCCGTGCACACTTCCTCCGCAATCCACTCAACCATTCTGCTTTTGAGTTTGCTGCTTGATTTTTCATTTTGAACAGACGAATGGCACAGCATTATTGGCTGGGCATTTAATAAAATATTTTTACAAATTAAACATATGCAATATTTAAAAAAATTATAAAAGAAGCCAAACTTTTTTTTGGCACTTTACAAAAAGAAAATTTTATTACAATTTAAAATTTTTCAAAATATCTTCTGACCTGGCGTTCTTCCAGATTGAGGGCATGCTTACATGTCACAATAAATTGTACTATTTGCTTGGAAGCAGCCTGTATGAATGACCTAGAAGTGTAGGCTCCTTCCCTGGGGGTGCTCTCATCTGTTAGCCCAGCCTGGTAAATAGTCATCAGCCCCAGCTTTTCAGAATAAATTGCTCTCAGTGTCAAGTAAATAAGGGAGAGTTTTGTTCATTGTTTTATCTTCTAACTTTGGAAGCATTGTGGTAGCTGAGAACATATGTGTACGATTGAGTTGATCAAATGATTCATATTTTGTGGCTCTGCTTCTTTTTTCTTCCACGCTGTCTATCCTTTGACCTCCTTTGCTTCTCATGCCTCTAATTTGTGCCAATCCAAAACCTTTCAGTGGAAGTTAAAGTGTAGGTTCCAGAGTTAATCTGTTTGGACTAAATCTTACTCCGCCTGTTTCTGGCTCTGTGACCTTCAGCAAGGTCCTTAACTCTCTCTGTGTTCCAAACTCTTCAATAATAAAGTGATAATAATAATAGCCCCTTTTTCACAGAGGGCTATTGTCAAGATTAAGTAAGTCAATATACGTAAAACACTTTAAGTAGTGCCTAGAACATAGAGCAGGGTACTCAGATAAATGTTACTTGTCTCTGCTGCCTTGCTCAGATCCCCTCACTCCTCTGAATCTTGATGTCCCTACCTGTAAAATTAGGTTCACAATTTCTTCTCACATTTAAATAAACTACATGGGCTGAGCAAGGAGAACAGAGGGCAAAACCATGAATAAAATGTTGGCTAATTAACATCAGGGAGCTTCTTTTCTAGAGTGTCCTGCAACTCCCGAAGCATTAGAGGTTGACCCTCCTAGACTTCCAAGAGATGCTCATTAGGGCATGTCTCTATCTTTCAGCCAAAGGGCTGGCCAGAACCTCCAGCTGAGCTGGGAATGGCATTTTCTTCCAGGAATAAATTCACTTACTTTAAAATATTATTTACTCATCAGTCAGGGGAGTTCTAGTGATGACAGCATTGCCTTTGACATCCCAAATGACAAAACCCCACGACTCAGACAACAGTCTGTTCACATGTCACCCACTCAAGTACTCATGCAGGGCAAGTCTAACAGCAGGACATGGGGCAGCCAGAGCCAGAGACAGTTCGGAAAGTGTCACGAGGGGATGTATGGGCATCTCGGTTGAGGGTGGGACAGATGTGTTACCCAAGAGACATGAGGGAAAGAGGAAAAACTGCCCAAGAGTAGAGGTGCTGACTCCCGGCACACTTGGGTTCTTCCACATATAATTTACTCTTTCCTCCCTGTTCTCACCATTTCCCTTGAGAAATTTGTTAATGTTGCAATTGTGGCAGGCAAGCTCAGACTCTCAGCTGCAGAGGTGCAGACAACAGCTGACTTTGTCATCACCTCCTCACTTGGTAACAAAAATCACATGTTTAGATTAACGAATAAGTGGTCAGGGACCATTTAAAATGATGCTTTTTGACTTGTTCAGAAACTTTCTTTTTTTACTTTTTAATTGAGCGATAACTATGTACATTAATGCACTTCTAGGGCACAGTGTGGGGTTTTCATATACAATTTGAAACATTTCCATCAAACTGGTTAACATAGCCTTCATGTCATTTTCTTAGTTATTGTGTTAAAACGTTCATATTCTACTCTTAGAAAGATTCACTTGTACCCTTGTAAGACGAACCACAGAAGAAACTTTCAAATTTACCTAAAGATGCGCTTACAGCCATTTAGGGGGAGGCATCGTCTAAATGAACACTTTTCATACCTCTTTAATGCTTGCTTTGTTTTTTTAATTATATTTCCCAGCATTTCCCCCTGATTTTATGTTATTGCATTTTTGTTATAGCTCATTGTCTATATCCCTTACTAGAAGGTTTCTGGTTTATCTGTGCTGCGAGCTGTGGTTTGTAACTTGGCAAGAAACATACATTGTGTGTGTAACGCCTTGGGCCAGGTGTTCAGCTCAAGGACAACACGATTTGCTATAAAATAATCTTTGTACCTGGCTTTTGTGTTTTCAGAGCCTAATAGAATTAAGAATTCCTGCCACATGCCAGGCCAGAAACAGAAGGAAGTGTATATACTAATAAAAGGAATAGAGATCAACCAAACAGTGAAATCTTCCAGAGGCAAATAAAAAATATTGATAAGTGTCTAATGAAAGGCCATCTCCAAAGAACAGAAGTGCTTTCCTTCACCTGTCATGGGAAGGAGCTGTGAGAGCTGAAAAGGAGAATGTGAGCTTGGATAGAGGACTTGGAGGGTGGCATTTTTTTCAATGAAAAAAAAAATTTTTTTTTTGAGACAGTTTCACTTTGTCATTCTTGGTAGAGTACCGTGGCATCACAGCTCACAGCAACCTCCAACTCCTGGGTTTAAGCAATTCTCTTGCCTCAGCCCCCCAAGTAGCTGGGACTACATGCGCCCACCACAACGCCTGGCTATTTTTTTGTTGGTGTTGTCATTGTTGGTTAGCTGGCCTGGGCCAGGTTGGAACTCACCAACTTCAGTGTATGTGGCCAGTGCCATAACTATTGTGCTACGGCCGTCGAGCCTGAAAATGTTTTTATTTTCTATTTTTTTAACATTTAGGTATTTTTGGTGGGAGTTAGTATGGTGTTCACATAATTAGGTTACATTATTTGTGTTTGTAACGTGAAGTCCAAAGTCTGAGTTGCATTTGTATCTTTCACCCAGGAAGTGTGCCAGACACAAGGGGGCAGTTTTGAAGAGAATACTTGGGAAAGTTTAGATGGCCAAAGGATCTTTGGAACAATAAAAGTGGATCGATATTTTATTTGTTCATGTACAAACATTTTTACTGGTGGGAGGGAAGCTAGAATGACTTTTTTTTCCTGTTTCACTCAAATCTTTCTGTGCACAATTACTTCTAAGTCTGGCAGATGATGCCTTGAATGGCAGCTACATTCATTCTTGGACTATGATTTATATGAAAGTTCACTTGCCTGAATTCAAAAGTAATTTCATAAGAAATGCTGAGCAGCCCTATACCTGTGTACCAGGCAGTCGTCTCTGGAAAGCTAAAAAGAGCACCTCAGAAATAAAGCCGCACTATTAGAATTAATGATTGAAAATTTTTAGGTATACACTAAGTTTTCAGTTCCCTAAGGCCTATTAGTTTTCCTGATTCTCCCTGATATCTGCTATGGAGAAGAACTGTGCTAGGGACGATGGCAGACTTTGTAGATGAATAAAATGTAGCTTAGGAACTTAGAATTAGCAACGACATGCAGGTAGTCAACTTCGTAAGCTAGAGGGCAGGTGACGATAGTTGCCTGTGTCAAGTTGGGAGGCCCTGGGTTCCCCCAAACCTGCACATTCCCAGAGGAGATCTACTTTCAGGGCTGGACTTTAGCTGACTCCTAGGAGCTAAGCACTGAGCTCTCAGCATGTTCAGCCTGGGAGGAATGCCTTTGTAGGCCAGAAGTCTTGGCTCTTGTTAAACCAGATAATTACTCAAAGGACGCGACTTGTTATAAACACCCACTTTTGGGGTGTGTGTGGACTAGAGAGTGGGTAGCTGAAGTCAGTCCTGTGGGTGTTACATGCCCGTGTGACTGACCTCTGATAAAACTCTGGGTGCTCCGTCTTCTCTGGTCAGCAGCACTCAGCATGTGTTGTCACTGATCACTGCTGTAGAATTAAGTGCACCCAGTGCAACTCCCCTGGGCAGCCTGAAGATCATCCTTATTTCTCCTTGATTTCACCCACTTAGGGGAAAGATCATCCTTTGCTGGTCTTAATTTATAGCCTTTTGCTATGATAAATCATAACTGTGACAGGTGGCTCCTGTGTCCTGTGCATCCTCTCAGCACATCATTGAGCCTGGGGTTGGTACGGAGACCCTGGTGCAAGGTGCTATGCAGGAAAAACCAATTAGGGAGCACAGTGGCTATGTGGCTATGTCCTTTCTGATTCACTGGTGCTAGTTTCAACTCACTGGGTTTATCCGTGTTGTCTGGGGAGCTTCGTTTGTTTCTGCCCTCGTTTTTTTAAAGTTTTTTGATTTTTGTGTATCTAAAACATTCATAACGACCCACGTCCATTTTGGACAATTTCAATAGAAAGTCTCTTAAAATGTGGCTTCAATTTCTATTCCCAACTTCACATCTAGTGACTCCTCCGCACACTGTCACAACTGCTTCACATTCCCTGTGTCTTGGGGCACTCGTCCAGATCGCCTCTCAGAATCTTCCATTTGCTCTGAATGTCCTGTCTTCAGCCCTTTAGGGTCCCTTTCCTTCACTTGATTGAATGACTTCCTCTACCCCCAAAGCTGTGCTCACATCTTTTCCCCCTGTAAGTGGCCCCACATGGCACTAGGTATCAATGAACACCCCCTTCCCAGGGCCCTGTCTCACTGGTCTGTGCAGAGTCACATGTAGCAAACATGGTGTTGCTTTGTTTGATTTTGATGTGTCTGTTTCCTCTCTAGTCTGTGAGTTTCTAAGTGCCAGGCTGAATGCCACTCAGATCTCTATTCCGACTGTGTGGCACGGTGTCCAACCACCCAGTTGTCACTAACACAGTTTTTATTAAACGAAGGCACATGCACCTGTGCTGTGCAGAAACACACCAGGCCCCAGGAAGATGCCGAAGAGAATGGTTTCATGGGGACCATTTACTGAGTCTTTGATTCTGGCCATGTGAGCTTTACCCAGACCCCGTGAGGCTGGTGCACAGCCACAGTAAGAGAAATCCTCCTGTCTTATTGTGTTCTGGAAATGGCTTACTGCAGGGAACTGTCCTACCCCATATGACTTAGAGAAGACTCAGATAATCCCCTACTTTTGACCAGACTGGACACAGACCCTCCAAATTCCCATTTTTTTAACCTTACAAATGATCACCCAAACTGTACCGATGGGCCAACTGGAGCAGCATGCTTGTTACCCAAACGTTAGTTAGCTAAGCTTCTCTTTTCTCTTTAGCCCACCCCAGCCAGATCGGTTCCAGCATTTACCAGCCCTCCTGCAGGGCCTCCTGAGGATGGGCCGACTCAGTCTAAAACCTTCTCTGACTACTGTACAGTTTAGCCCCCTCCCTGGTTCCTTTTATCCCCCCATTTCCACACAACTGGTTCTTTCTCTGTTTACTCTTCTTTCTACAAGAAACCCCTTTGTGCCTAGGCCTTGACACATGGGCAGGTCTCGTGTTCAAAGTGTTCTTGGTATTGCAATAGTTCCATCCTCTGTGGAAATAGTCAACCCCAAACACTGCAATAATCCTTTTACATAAAGTGTCTCCTTACTAGTATTCAGAATTTGTTTTCATTTGATACCACATAATACTCCCTGACTGACTGGAGAATTCTTTGTACCTTAGCATGTTCACGCATCCTTATTGATGAATAAAATAAAGTGCCTGTGGTTCTCAGTGCCTTGCTTATATACAACCTAGTAATTCAATTCCTGAATCCAAAGAGCATCCATCCATGTGCCTCTTTAAAGGGCGTACCTTCATTTAACTCCCTGAGGAGGTTACTTGAGTCAAGATTGGTTTGTCCCCAGGTATGTAAGGTCCTTGTGCATCTAGTGTCTCTTTCTCCCAGCTACTGACTTAATGTAAAGGGCACAACCCATGGGCCTCAGGTGGGGGGTACTTGGTTTTCAGGCTCTCACTGGGATTCTCTAGACTAGAGGCCTCAGGCTCCACCTCCTTTACTCTGACACCGCACCTGTCTCAGGTCCTGTCTATTCAACGCATTTTTTTGCACCCGTTGTCCTCAACCCATGATGATTTTGCCCCTTATGTGACACTTGGTAATGTTGGGAGCTGTTTTGGTTGTCACATGGGGAGGAGCCAATAAGGGCATCTAGTGGGTAGAGGCCAAGGATACTGCAAGCATCCTACAAGTCATGGGACAGCCCCCTGCAACAGAGAATTACCTGATCCTAAACATCAATAGTGCCAAGGTTGAGAAACAGTGGTTTACAAGGACATGCCTGGTTTCAACAAACTTAACCAAAGAAAATTTACTTATTCAAAACCTGAAAGACGGGCAGCCAAACCGTCTGAGGGACAGATCTGTCTTCCTCTGATCACACCACAACCGTTTTTTCTATCAGGTGCTTAAAGCTCTTAGAGAAAAAAAAGATCAACGATTTGGCAACAGAAATTTATTGATTAGTTTGCAACATTAGGTACAACATAGATAACTTCATCACATGGTCACAACACAGTATTTGTGCTTTGTAAATAAGTAAACATTTATTTGAGCACAAGAAAGGTCTAAACACAATATTCTGGGATTGTTTAAAAAATAAATATATCCTTTTTCATTTTGTTAAGCACACAGAAGCGTATTTCAGTTTGAGATGATAGATATATTTTAAAATTTGACATTTTGTTAATGTGCCAAATTAAATATACTACCTACATGTGAACTATTTGTATAATAAATGCTTAATGAGCACTGGGAAAGATTCCTGCAGGGGGTGGCTAAGGGGGAAGGAAAGCTTACAGAGAAGCTTTCCTGGTGTTTCAAGATTTGGATGGTAGATCACATGAGGCCAGCACTGATTTGTTCACATTTAAAATTATCTCACAATCTTTAAAAATAGAGCAAAAGTATAGGATTTCTGGAAATCCTTAATAAACACATCTTTGATCAAGAAATTAAAAGTCAGTGTAGTCCATTTACTTGGAGGGAAGACTTACTAGGGTACGTTAGATACCTTTATTTTCCAAAAGAGTAAATCTCTATTATTAAATACTTAAAACATGATGAAGTCTTCTTCCCCCAAGACGAATGCTAATATCTTCAAATCAGGGACGGTGTGGGATCCTTACTGGCCATGTCAAACAAGCCTGTTCCCCTGTCTCTACCTTTTAGCGTCATTGGAATAGCACGTCTGCTGTACCAGAACCAACACGTGCGTAGTGAAACAAACCTCTGAGCTCAATGTCAATACATGACTTTAGGCAACAGTTTCTTCATATTTTATGAAGCTCCAAGCAAACTCAATATATTATTTAAGATAGCAATCTCTTCATAATTTACAATAAAATAAAGTAAAAGTTTCTATTTTATATACCTCAATACACAAGCAGATTTAATCTCAAAATACTTTTTTTTTTTTTTAAAGTAAGAAAGCTTTCTTCAGGGTAAGAATTCTGTAATCACCTTACCCAAGTAATGTGGTGATGGAAACAAGACAGTCTGCAATATTCTTCTCATTTGTTGAACGCTAACAGTTTCTCAGCTAGTGAAGAGCTGGATATTGTTGGGTAGAAGTGAGATATTTATCAGATTGCAGCAAATAAGTGAAATCACCTCCGTTGAGGACGCGGATGTACCTTTATCAATATCCACTGAAACTGGTCTAAAGTGGAAATCTTTTATATAAGGCCTGGGAATTTCTTACTGATATCTTTAGTGTTTCTCTGGGCTAGCAAGCCCTTCATATACTCAGAAAAGAAAAATACAGGTTATAGGATAATTTGGAGGGTCTGTGTCCAGTTGTTTCCAGTTAATTTACCTCGCTGGAGACATTATAGATCATTTCATATGATTAGACATACATGAGTGTAGCTTTTCGGGGGTTTAGACCTCATAATGATGTTTCTCTTTATCCTGCCTTTCTAATCCAAGCTCTTTGGGACTCACCCACAGGTTGTACGGATTTGGATGGACCTATATTTTGCTTTTCCTTAGATTTAGTCCATGTGCAGTGAACTTGAGTAGCAGATTTTTTTTTTTTTTTTAGCTCTGCTAACATGATGTGATGTTTTGAGAACATTTAGAGCATTGAGAACAAACCACTGTAATGTAAGCTGGAGGAAAGGGAAGTTCAGCTCTGTAGGTAGCCTGTCTTATCCCAGTTCCAAGAGCCAGTCAAAGAGACTCAGGTGCCCATCCTTCTGCTCCTCATGCATTTTGCAGTACTGGACAACTGCATGAAAGATGTCCCCCACCTTCCAGGACTTCTGATGAACCAGCCGCACAACGTCTAGAAACTAAAATAAAATACAGGGTTAGGATTCACGGATCACAGATGTCATCATGATGATCTCATCTCATTAGACCTTGCTTCCAAAGCCAAAGGCTCTCTCTAGTCTGTGTTTGACTAGACATCCCCTAGTGCCAGGGGATTATTTCCAGGAGACTCTGTTTTCCTTTGAGATGTTTCAGATTATTAAGGAGTTCCTTCCATGGAACTAGAATTTTCTTAACAGGAATTATGATTCCAGAGGACTAAATAAATGAGACTAATTCTTCCCAGAGTTGGTCTTTTTTAGTGTTTTCTTGGGTCTGCTTTTCATAGCTCATGGATTTCAATCCCTTCTGTCTTTATCACAAATAATACCTCAGTGGATGTGCCTATTTAGGCCAAATAAATCAAGTGCTAAAACTTTAGGTAGGGCCACCTACCAGTTCCCCATTCCATCGTGAGACACTCCCCCCTCACCCTCCATGCTAAGATTGAGCATCGGAGAGGCTGGCTTTCCATAGCAATAGGAAAGGGAGGGGAAACACCCCAGATTTGTCACCTAGTTATGGACACCAGCTTCAACTGGATACAACCCTCAGAGAATGTTCTGCGCTGCAAGTGAATTGTGAGCTTTGAGGAAGAGAAGATAGGGAGCATCATTGTATAGATTATTCTCGTCATGAAGCTGTAGTGAAGAGCAGCATGAAGGCAGCTCTCCAACTCCTTACTTTCTAAGGAAAGTATAACTAGTAAGACCCAGAGACTGTTGGAAGTTCTTCGACACAGGGAATCTCATTCAATTCTGTCACAACCCCAGGGAGAGGGCATTTTCAGAAGAAAAAGTCGGGGGCTTGAGAGATGATAAATTAACACCAGGACCAGTGTCCTAGCACTCCAGTGCTCTTTCTACTACAAGATTCGAACACAGAGAGAGGAGGATAGGCTGGGAATCTGGTATCACTTTATGAGGAAGAAAGCCTTATTTGTTAAAAAGATGAGATTGTGGGGCAGTGCCTGTGGCTCAAGGAGTAGGGTGCTGGCCTCATATACTGGTGAGGCCAGTGGTGGGTTCAAACCTGGCCCCGGCCAAAAAAAATTGCAAAAAAAAAAGAAAGATGAGATTGTAGTTTGGTTAAGATTCCTTCAATGTTTCCATCTCAGATTTTTGAAAATACTTCAAGATTCTTTTTCCTTTTAAATCAAATGTTCTTATTCCATTTGTTTGCTCAGACTTTAGAGATCAGCCAGAAACTGGAATGCTAATGTCTCTCTAGTTCGAATTTGTTAATTCATTTCAATTACTGAGACGTTGTCTCACGGAAAGCCACTGTTAAATCACATTCCTTCTCCCAGCTGTGATGGTACCAACTGTTTGCACAATTACAGAAATCAGTGCTTTATTGTACTCACTTGCCTTGTATTGACTTAATCAAAATGAAGTAATTTTCTAGGCTGGAAAATGACATACTTAACTTTTAATACCTAGAAACATAAACATTGTCTTTAAGAGTTTTAGGATGTTGTGAAAAGGGAGCCAGATGGAAGGCAGATGGCGACCATAGATAGTAACTGAGGGGAAGGACAGCATTTCAGCCATCTTTTCATATCTTGTGCCTGAACAGAGTAAGTGCTCAATGAATATTTGCTGAATGACAGAATGGCTGGAAGGCCAAATGTGTGTCAAGTACATTCAAAGTTCTCAAGGAGCTTCTCTGAAGTATGAATGGACATCTAGTTTCAACGAGGATGAACCATCACTAAGTGTTCATTTTTGAGTTTTAGGTTCTGTTTTTGCACATATACTATTTAAAAACAAGTTTGCATATCTTAGGGATGTTTGTTCAATAATCTTCTATTAATGGGTTGCTCTGAAAAAATGTTTGGAGGTTATGGATTGAGGAAAAGGATGAACAGAGCCTGGAGTGAAAAAAGGAAGCAGGGAAGGGGCAAAGTAAAAGCTACTCCTGGGCACATCCCTCATCACAGGGCAACAGAGGATGGGCGTGTACATCATGCGGATAACACACCTGGCACCTCTTCACTGCTCACGGCCACTGCAATCAATCCATGGTCAGTTCATTCACTTCCATCATCAGTGTTAGAGTTTCAGAGAAACTATTACTTGCCTGGGACCCCTTATCATTCTGTCTTTAATCCCAACTTCATTGGGGGAGGGGAGAATAAAACCTGGGGGGCAAATGTCACTATTTGGCAAACTCTTCTAAGCCCCAGATCTTTCTGGAAGCCCACCACCAGCTTTTTCTGTCTATCTATGATGAACACAGGATGGTGCCAGTTGACCCAAAGTTGCCAAAAATCCCCACTAGATAGGCCACTGTTCCAGGAATTTGTGGTATAATCACAAGCAAGGATCTGTCACGGTCTCTAACTTCAGGCTGATATTTCCATGAAGTGACATTTAAAAATGTTCTGGCCCACTAAACAATACAGCCTTCTCTGAGGCTGTAATGACTTGATCTTGGATATTGAGACCTTGAAACATCTTTGAGGACACTGAGCAAAAAGATTTCAGGCTTTCTTTTCTTCTTTCATTAAAAAGAATAGATAAAAATGAAAAAAGATTGAGAAAAATCCAGAAAAGGACATTTCCAGTTCCTCACTATAGATAAAAATGAAAAAAGATTGTGAAGAAGCCAGAAAAGAACTTCTTAAAGCTACATTGTCATTAACATCTGACCCGAGAGCTATTATCTTGGTATTTTCACAATCAGGTTAAGCATGGATCTATGTTTTTCTTTTTTCTGCATTGACAAATATCAAAAAATTTCATTTTGATGAAATGTTTTTATCATTGATTGTCACAATCCATAATAACTAGGTGCCGTTTCTGTAGATAACAGTTGGCATTTCTTTGAACAAATGTTTTATCTTACAAAACTAGAAAAACTTATGTTCTGTGATGGTATATTACCTGCAGACTCAATTAAAGAAAAGCATTGCCTGGCAGACAAGTTTTACATCCCAGGTGCATTTAATAAATTAGGTTGTTTACAAAATTATATCATGGAATCTATAGGAAATAGTGTAAGCTGTGACATTTTTGGAAACAGTCAACGTAGATTTCTGAAAACCACTATCTCCTTTCTCTCTAAGACAGAATTAAATATCATTAAAATGAATTGGTTCTATTGCGCTCTGGCAATTATGGCCTATAGAGTCATGATTCTTAACCTTGGCTGTAGCCTGGAATCTCCAGCACCTTCATGAAACCCTGATGCCTGGGTCTCATCATCAGAGCAGATTCTGATATAATTGGTTGGAGCATCAGAGTTTGTAAAGGTTCCCCAGGTGATTGTAACACACACTCAATTTAAGAATCCTGACTCAGCTCAAGACTCTAATGTTTACAAGTGAAGAGTGTTAGAATCTAATTCTTCTTAATTTCCCCCTTTCTTTGTGATGTATTCCTTTGAAACTGATACATTAATCCCAAATATTTTTGGAAACTGAGGCTGCATTTCAATACCATCAACATTTTTCTTTCACATTCTCTTTTCACTCCTCTGCATGGGGAATGGCGTAAGAGATCGGAGGGGAGACTTCTCTCTCCTGACCTCACTGTCTTAGGAAGGTCAGTGTACGCATTCCCTGTCTTGGCACATTTCTTTCTACGCACTGTCTCCATAAAAAGAAGTAATTTCCACTGCAGCTTCAAACCTGAGAAGGGCACCAATTTACCGTGAGAGACCAGTCACAGCTACTCCAGCTCACAGAGCCTCCTGGAATTTAAACAGAGGAGAAAGAGCTGGAGAGCAACGATTTTTTTGGATCTAAAAACTAAGACAAATGGCCATTTATGTGCCTTTTTTAAAACCAACTTCTCTCATTTTATATGTATTTTATTTTATTTTAGCCTTTTAAATTAGTTTAAATTTCACCAATGTCAAGCCCTACAAACTGTTTTACTCACTGGATGTTAGGATCATCATTAGTCTTTCCCCTGGAATTTAGCATTCTTTAAGGCCACCTCAAATTACGTTACTCCCTGATGATATTTCTTCTGGAAGGAGAGCTCAAGCTTTAGTGCTCCTCAGTATCACTTGTTAAGAATGACTATTTCCAGGCCTATTCTGAGAGAGAAAGTGATCACCTCCTAGCTGAGGCTTAGGCATCTGAATTGTGAATAGGGTCCCAAGTGATCGCGTTTCATGCCGGTTTGTCTCCTGGGCGCAGTTTGAGGAATCTTGTTTTCTCTGTGTTTCTCATCTCCCTTGTCTACAGCAGGTTCTCATCACATCTCAACATTACTATCTGTAGCCTGAGCCTCTGTTGCTTTATGTTCTCCTTGCCTGGGGGTTATCCTAAACTAGAATGTAAATTCCAAGAGGGTAGGACATTTTGTCTCTTCTGCTCACTGTACCTCCAGAGCTGGGATAGTGCCTGCCACATTGTGGTTGCTCAGTTGACTTTTGATGAATGTCTCGAATGCTTGACTTTAAGTGCACTTAACATCTTATGATTAGACAAAACCCAAATGGAAGGAAAAACTTGAAAACTCCAAGGTTGGAAATTCCAAATTTCAAATATTCTGGGTGTCCAATGTGCTGTCCCTTTTGAGTTGAACTAAGACTAGAATTAGTTGTAAGTTGCCTTCAAGGGCCTACAACTCTGAGGCCAAGTTCACAGGCAGTGGTGGGAAGATGGCCTTCCTCAGGATAAGCTCACAGCACCCTCTTCTCCTTTACAATAAGCCTCCATTTTCTCAAGGCAGGAAGGTTAGTAAGTTGGGAATAGGATATAGGGAAACACATTGACTAAATGAACTTGTCCAAAAGAATTTCAGGATTCACAGAAATGGAAACTCAGGGTATTTATCTGTGTATGTTGTTCAATGTCTGAACGACATTTTCTGAACTTAACGGAGACATTTCTTTAACCTTCTCCAAGCTGATGAGGAGCTAAGAAGACACCACTGCTTTCATGTGACACAGTCTCTGTGGGAAGACTATTTTTGACACCACTTGACAATGGCCCTTTAACTACTTGGTTAATTTAAAAACAACCCAAATGAGGTTCTCAGAAGCACTTTTGATAGAAGAAGGAATATCAGAATGTTGCTTAAAGGCTTTCTTTATTTCACCATCTTAGTCATGGAGAACAAATGGTGCCCATTTATGGAAAAGCCATTATTTGCAAAAAGGATTTAACTGACTCTGAGAAAAAAGAGACACCCTCACCCCCGAAAAATTCCATATTTAGAATTAAGGTCCTTGAGGTGATGCTAATTGGATGAGCAAAACATCATCTTATGTCATTCTTGATAACATTAGTGGAATGTTTATTTTCTCAGAAAAATACTTATATGCAAAGAGATCCATCAGTTAGCTATGAGTTTATCAAAAGAGAAGCTATCCAGTGTTCTTCATCTAAAGCTGAGTTTACTCTGGCTGGTGGCACAAACATCAGAGAGATTGACAGCAAGGGGCCCCGTGGTGAGGAATGTGGGCAGCCTCTAGAACAGTGTTTCTCAAACTTTTTAAAATCTCACGGCACACTTGAACCTATAGTTAAACTTCCATGACACACTTAAATTATGTTGATCAAAACAAAAGAGTAAGAAATAAAAAAGTACACTTACTGTGCTTTGAACTTCTTTTGGAAATAATTTAATTAATGATCCTTAACAAATTTCAAGCCACACCTAAGATCCTCTCATGGCACATTGGTTGAAAATCACCACTCTTGAAGCCAAGGATGTCCCTCAGCTGACAGCCAGCAAGAACCAGGGACCCCAGTCCCACAACAGCAAGGAACTGAATTACAACACAAGGTGACTGAGTTGAGAAGCTTATTCTTCCCCGGAACTTGCAGATGAGAGCCCAGGCAGGCTGATTCTATAACAGCTGTTCTGTGACACCTGAGCACAGACCCTGAATTCTGACTTAAGAGCTGTGTGTTGTTTTCAGCTGGTAAATTTCTGGCACTTTGTTACATAGCAATAGAAAATGAGCCCAGAAATATTATTCATTTGAAATCTTTGAAAAGGAGCATTCTTTTAAACTATGGAATATTGATTTTCAAGACACTGGTGGATAGATTTACACCTCAAAGGTAAGATTCTACCACAGCTAACGGTAGGTCTTAGAGACAGGGAATCGGGGTGATAGTTGCTATTACATTTTAATGTCCGTCATTAATCTCTTCTCAGCTTTATATTTCCGGTAGGTGAAGAACGATAATGAGAAAGTCTCCCTACTCAAACATGTTTGCCAGGGTATTGAAAATGTTCTCCTGCCACATCATGCCACCAGCCTATTTTAAATATCACTGTAGCCTCATTTTGTTTTTTTTTACATATCAAGTCCTTTCCCTCCACCTTTTATTTAATGAAGTCTTATGAAGAAGTTTGTCCCAGAACAGGAAAACATCCAAAAATAAAAGACATTGAAAAAAAGTTTTCAAATCCTCAATTGACTTTTTTCACCACCATCGACAAGCCAAGACAAACTGAGGGTCAAAACATTAAATTATAGTTATCTTTATGCAGGTGGAAGATTTCAAGGTTCTGGATGCAATTTTGAGGTCAAGAAAAATGAGGATCAAATATTTGAAACTCAAATAGCTTAACTGGACATTTACTGAGTTTCTAGCAAAGATGAAAACACAGACCTTTATTGATACCCTACCCAAACATGGAACATGGTACCTTTTCAATTCTGTTTTCCTGAGATTTCTTAAAGTAGATGGTGGGAATTCCAAGTTCGGAGGCAGCTATCCACTGCAGAGTGGCTCGAAGCTCAGCATCAGGACACTCAGGCTCCAGGTCAAAGTTGATCACCAGCAAATTCCTCTGATGGCCTGCTGGTCCCATTGGCAGTTCAGAGGCACATTCTGAACACAGAACAACCACACCCTTACTCCCCTTTCCAAAGGGATATCCCAGACAATTGTGTGTCAAAATTATGGGAATGTGGCTTACCCTCTATGTTTTCTGACTGTCCTTTAAGAATCTCCTTTTCTTCTACCAATTCACTTTGGGAGAAAACAACAGTATACAGTTGGTAATATTTAGGAAGAGTCAGTGGTAAATGGAAGATGAGGTGATGGGCCTTACTGATCTAAAAGCTTTTGGAGGTCACTCTAGATTTGTCATTTTTGTGCAATAATGCTGGGGAAACACCCATGTGTCTGTTACGAAGGATTATTGGGTCTGCAATAAACACCCCTTCCTATAGCAATAACAAAAGGCCAGATAAACTTAATGATTTAAGTTAGGAAATTGGTATGGGAAGCCCTGTGTGAGGTGAAGCACCCTTCTCTTCTCTTCAACCTCCCTGCCCCTACACCGTCACTGGTCTTAACAGTCAAGGAGAGACCTTTTTCAGGTAACTAGTTCTGACTTGGGGATGTATCTTCCTCCTGTGTTTTTCTTGTCATTTGTTGGATCAGGTTTCTATCTTGTCACAATGTTTTTTTCCCCCTATACTATGATAGCAACATAGGTTGCATTTTAGTACAGAACGTATTTTTACATATATGGTCCTCTGATCTGAAATAAGAGCAAAGATGAGTTTTACAAATGTAACTGTATGGCAAAATATCTGAATTAATTTAAAATTCTCTTCTTTTAATTGGAGAAAAGTATAAGAAGGCTGGGAATGGTTTGGCAGTAAGGACCCAGAGCTAAAGTCTTTCATTAGCTGTGGTAATGTATGTTGTTGGAGGTGTTTTCATATGGTGTTTACTTATTAGAGAGCCTTGTACAAAGTGGGAGGACTCAGTCAATGCTTCCAAAGAGAGAACATATGGTCCACAAGTAAAATGACAATCTTGGGGAGCCTGTGGTTGCCCCATACTTTTGTCCCGTATAGATAAGAGTGCAGATTCCCTTACAAACGGTGTCTTTTGATGATAAAGGATTCATTGTTATTCTCCATTACTGCTAAGACCTGGCAGTAAATTCCATTGTATTCCTGATGTTGAGAGAAAGAATATAGTTATGTTTCCATTCATAACTAATTATTTGTAGACATGACAGTTTTTTTTTTTTTTTGAGACAGAGCCTCAAGCTATCTCCCTGGGTAGAGTGCCATGGCATCACAGCTCACAGCAACCTCCAACTCCTGGGCTCAAGCGAGTCTCCTGCCTCAGCCTCCCACGTAGCTGGGAACACAGGTGCCCACCACAACGCCCGGCTATT
>CAUYTI010072977.1:0-36060 GCA_963575145.1 Galago senegalensis
CGCCTCCCAAGTAGCTGGGACCACAGGTGCCCGCCACAACGCCTGGCTATTTTTTGGTTGCAGCCGTCATTGTTGTTTGGCGGGTCCGGGCTGGGGATTTGAACCCGCCACCTTAGGTGTACGTGGCTGGCGCCTTAGCCGTTTGAGCTATAGGCGCCGAGCCAAAAATTATAATTTTTAAATTAAATTATAAATGTAAAATATAAAAAATATAACCAAGAAAAAACAATAAATTCTATAAAATATATATTACAAAAAAAATTTGCTGAAGGACTAACTTCATAGAGAAATATGTATTCCTAGAAAGAAAAAATGTCAGTTCTCCTAAAGGGACTTATGCATATAGATTTAGTCCAATTCCAACCAAAAATTTCTGTGATATTTTAATAGGATTTGATAAGCTGATTCTAAGGTTCCTCCAAATTTGAATAAAGAAGAATGAGAGTAATAGTCCTACCAAGTATAAAAGCATTCCTTAAATCTAAAACATTATGGCATTTGTATAAAGACAGATAAATAAATCTTTGAAACAGAATAGAATCCAGAAGAAAAAAGAAAAAAGACTTAAACCAAATTTAATATGTGATAAATATAATATTTAAAATCAGAAGCCTGATCGTTAAATTGGAGAGGACAAAGAGAACATTGCAAAGGACTTTTGGTAAGTGGGCATGTTTGGAGTGTCTCTTGGAGCAAGAAATGCCTGTGCCTGGAGGACAGGAGGGGGCCAGTGAGGAGGTGATATTAGGAGGGAGGGGAGGGTCACACCTCTGTGCCTTTTAAGAGAGTGGAGCTCTGTCGAAGTGCTGTGCTCACCCCAGATTAGTAAAAATATTCTCTTATGTTTTCTTCAGAATTCTTTTATGCTTTTTAAAAAATTACATTTAAACCTTTAACTTATTTGCAATTTATATTTTTCATTATGAGGTAAGGATGCAACTTTTCTTTTTCCTCCCTAAACTAGTTTCTCGTCCCAACTCCATTAATTGAATCCTCTCCCACTGATTTTAATTGCAGCTCTAAATGTCATCATATATAAAATTATGTTTCTGGACTCTGTATTCTATCCGTAAATCTCGGGTCTTTGTTAAATGCACTGCCTTGCATGGTCTTAAGCAGCTGCATGACATAATCAGATTTGCATCTGTAGAGCAATTGCACTGGCCAGTTAGGATTCTGTTCCAGGAAAATTCAAGTAAGAGATCCTCGCAGCCTGAAGTGAATGAAGCAGGTTGAGGGGAGTGGGCAGACCGTGGTGCCTTGGCATGTGGTGGGTTTGTAGACAGGAGGAGATGAGGATGTGGCCCTGTTTCTGACTTGGGAAACTGGATGATGATGATGCCTTTCACTGAGAGAGAAGACACAGACCAGGTTTGAGGAGAGGTGTGGAGAAGAAGATGAGTCTTGTTTTAGACATGTTGAATTTAAAGAGTTACTCTTAAGAGACCAAACACAGTGGCTCATGCCTGTAATCCTAGCACTCTGGGAGGCCAAGGCGGGCGGATTGCTTGAGCTCAGGAATTCAAGACCAACCTGAGCAACAGTGAGACCCCCATCTCTAAAAAAATATCTGGGTATTGTGGTGGGTGTCTGTAGTCCCAGCTGCTTGGGAGGTTGAGGCAGGAGGATCACTTAAGCCCAAGAGTTTGAGGTTGCTGTGAGCTGTGATGACATGGCACTCTACCAAGGTTGACAAAGTGAGACTCTGTCTCAAAAAAAAAAATACTCATAAGATTTCTCAGAGAAGAAGTAGAGTTAGGCATTTGAAGATGTAAATCTGATAATCTAATAAAAGATCTGAGTGGAGGTACATTCCTGCGGTATCAGCATATATCCCACAGCTAGCATCACAGAAGTGGAGTACGGGGAGAACACTTAAGTGACTGGGTGAGGACGGCATCCCTAGGAATACTTGAGGGACAGGAGCCTACAGAAGAGACTGAGAAGGAGGCCCAGCTCAGTGGTCACGCCTGTAATCCCAGCACTCTGGAAGGCCGAGGTGGCAGATTGCCTGAACTCACAAGTCGGGGACCAGTCTGAGCTAGAGCAAGACCCTGTCTCTAAAAAATAGCCAGGCATTGTGGCAGGTGCTTGTAGTCCTGGCTACTTGGGAGCCTGAGACAAGAGGATTGCTTGAGCCTAAGAGTTTGAGGTTGCTGTGAGTTATGATGTGACAGCTGTCTATAGGGGGTAACAAAGTGAGACTCTATCTCAAAAATAAAGAAATAAAAAGAGACTGAGAAGGGGAAAGAGTGAATGTAGACATTCAGAAATTTTTGTTACAAAAGAGAGATGGTGGCACTTAAGAGAATATGTAGAATTAAACAGTTTTCTGTTTCTTTTTTGAAGAAGAGAAAGGCCTCAGCATGCTTAGGTATTGATGGGAAGGATCCAGAAGAGGAAAAGGTAATAATTGATAGGTCCTGGTCCCCAGGAAGGCTGAAAACAAGAGCCCCAAAGGGGTTGAGGCACAGAGAAAGTGCATGTGTAGGGGACTTTGTGAGGTAGGGATGGAGTTGAGAGAGTCCTATGGCTTCTGTTTTCTCTGTCAAGTAAGAGCAGGGTTTCTGCTGCAGATAGAGATGTGGTTGAATGAGGGATTTGAGAAAAATATAGAAAGTTTGAAATAGCTACTGTGGAGAGTGGGGAGAAAGGCAGCTAGCATAGTACGATAATTTTGGATGCATGGAATTTGAATTCCAGAGAGAGAACACCTCACCAACCCGTGAGCTCAAGATTAGGTGCAAAGATTTGGATTACTAGAAACCTTAATTAAAGGTTGAGTGGAAAATGAACAACTGACAGAACAAGTGGAATTAGAGAAAGAGACTCTCAACAAGGGTACTGAAGCGGAACAGTTAGAAGAAAAATACCCAGCAAATAAGATATCACAGCAAACCAAGGATTTCAAATAGAAGGGGCAAGTTCGTGAGTAGAGTCCGTGTCTCAGAGTCGTGGTTCTTGACCTTCTGCACATCAGAATCACTGTGGGAGCTTTAGGCAAGTGTCTGTGCCTCTGCCAGCCTAAGACCAGTTAAACTGGAATCTGTCAATGGGGTTCTGGCTTCACTATTTTTCTTTGTCATGAACTTCTAATTTGGAGCCAAAGTTGAGAATCACTGTGGGGCGGGGGGGGGGGGTGTGGAGAGGGGGAGAAAGAGAATGTTGAAGACTAAGAAGTGACTGAATCCAGCATGCAGGTTATCAGTAGCTTTTGAGAAATCAATTTTAGTAAGGTGGTGACTAGATTCCAATTTATAGCTGGAGGGGCTGGAGGAAGATACAGGGTTTTGGGATAAAAGTGAAGTAAATAGAACTGATGTTGCATGCCCCCATCTTCTTATAAAGTTACCACATTTTTGCTGTGTATAATGTGCACATTTTTGCCCAAATTTTTGAGGGAAAAGAAGGATGCATATTATACATGGCTAGTATGGCTTGGGAGCTGGGGAGCCCAGCAGGCCTCCCACATGCTACCATCTGGGCCTACAGGATATACCAGGTTCTAGTCCAGGAGGATCTGCGATCCACTGGGAGTGGGCTGGAGTGGCCTCTACCAAGTATCATGTTCAGGGGAAAGGATGATGGTGTTTCTAGTGAGGTGAGTCATGGACATGTGGGGAAAGGACAAAAGCCTGAGGCCCGTGAAGGGGACCAGGAACCGTGCAGAGGCCTCAGGGACCCATCTGCCTGTCCACAGGCTCAGCAGCCCCAGAAGCTCCAGTCCCACTGGCCAAACTCATGGCCATCTAAGCCACAGTCCCCAACATTACAGGGAAGGAAGGGCTCCTAGGAGAGAGGGAAGGGGCAGCCTTTGTAGAGCCAGTGGCTGTGGGAGGGTATTAAGATCTGTATGTTTACCAGGGAAATGTTAGCACTCCCTAGAATTGTGTCTCCCAGCTGAGAACTGGCCACTTTCTTGAGGGCCATTTTCCTGAACGTTTGGGCCTAAAATGTGTATGCACACTATACATGGGAGCACATTATATCTGGTAAAATACAGTCAGTGGTATTGTCAACTGTTAGCTATGAGTAGGGCATGCATCTATTTGAGACTGTGGAGACTGGAGGGAAAATGAAGAGATGCTATGAGGGAAACAAGAGACTGTAAGGCCACAGTGATGGCCTAGAAGAGCCTGAACTGCATTCTGTAATTATCTGGTCTCCATTACTCACTGTTACTAGAGTAACGTGTGTAGTGCTGATGCATGCAGTGGAACTGCTTCTCAGGACTGAGATAGGTTTTGAACTTAGCATGTAAGGCAAAAATTGCATTGGGTCAAAATTGCTCTTATAAATCTCTTAGGAAGGTGCACAGTGGGGACTGACATTCCATCTCCACAGAGAGCCAGTTTTCCCCGGCAGCAGTGCAATAATCTTCTTCAGTTGAGCACTAGATGAAATAGTTGACTTGTATACAATTAATGTTATATGAAAAATGTGACTCTTAACACTAAAGCCACACTCAGCTTAATTAAATACTCTCATTAAGGAGAAGTACTCGGGTCATGAAGGAGGGGTACTTAAGTACTGAAATCGAGTAAGGGTGCAAAAGAATTACTTTTCCATCTCTGTCCTTGTAGGCATACAATGAGTAAAACAAGAAATGGCATATACTAGCTAAATAGTTATTTTCCAGTATTCCTTTTTAAACTGAGCACATATAATTGAATTTGAGTAAATTAAATGCATGATGGTGCAGCTATCCCACTGTATTTTTATTTCTTGCTTGCCCAAAATTATCTTTGAGTGAATATAATTATAATGCAGTTGTTAACAGTATGGGCCTGGTTCAGACCACTCAGGTTTAAATAACATCAGTGTTGGTCATGTTACTTAAACTCTCTCTTTTCCTCTAATTCCCATCTGCAAAGTCAGCATAAAAATAGTGTCTACCTCATAGTTTTGTCAGTACTGTTAGAAGTTATTGTTAATTATTGTAATGGTCTGTAATGAATCCCAAGTGTGGTATGTTAGACTACAACTTATATCACAAGGTCAGACTTTTACTAGAGCTTAGGCTATGGCCCCATAGATGATCTTGATTGATTTTCTTTTTTTTTTCTCTCTGACAGCAACCTCAAACTCCTAGGTTTAAGTGATCCTCCTGCCTCAGCCTCTCAAATCTCTGGGACTACCGGAACCCACCACAACCCCTGGTTATTTTTTTCTTTCTTTCTTTTTTAAAGAGACAGTCTCACTTTGTCGCCTTTAATTGAGTGCTACAGTGTCACAGCTCATAGCAACCTCCAGCTCTTAGGCTTAGGAGATTCTCTTGCCTCAGCCTCCCAAGTAGCTGGGACCACAGGCACCTGCCACAATGCCTAGCTATTTTTTTTTTTGCAGTTTGGACCCACCACCCTCAGTATATGGGGCCGGCACCCTACTCACTGAGTCACAGGCGCTGCCCTATTTTTTTTCTTTTTTAGTAGACACAGGGCCTCTCTCTTATTCTTGCCCTTGCTCAGGCTGGTCTTTGTTTGTTTGTTTGTTTGTTTGTTTGAGACAGAGCCTCAAGCTGTCCCCCTGGGTAGAGTGCCGTGGCATCAAAGCTCACAGAAGCCTCCAACTCCTGGGCTCAAGCGAGTCTCCTGCCTCAGCCTCCCAAGTAGCTAGGGCCACAGGCGTCCACCACAACACTCGGCTGTTTTTTGGTTGCAGCCATCATTGTTGTTTGGCAGGCCGGGCTGGATTCGAACCTGCCACCTTAGGTGTATGTGGCTGGCACCTTAGCCACTTGAGCCACAGGTACCGAGCCCAGGCTGGTCTTAAAGTCCTGCGCTCAAGGGATCCTCTTGCCTTGGTCTCCCAGAGTGCTAGGATTACAGCTGTGATTCACTATGTCAACCCTTTAGTTGACTTTCAAATCAAGGACCAGATGAAAGAGCTGCTTGTTTGTTTAGAAATTTTACAGCAAAAAAAAAAAGGAAGGGGAGGCTTATTTACGATTAAAAAAGCATGAGCCTGCCCTAAAGGAGTCTCTCTCAAAGCACAGATCAAAACAAATGCACCTGTCAAGACACAAAATCATGGTCTATGGGCTAAGATAAATGGTAAATATGTTGGGATGTGGTAGATTCCTAGTAAATGTAAGTTACATGAATTGTCTCTACCAAAATCAATGGTGCTGAATGTGTTAAAAGCAGACTCTCATGAGTTTATCAGATTTTAGGCCTCATGATTTTTTGTAGAAAGGGACACAGAGGAGACATTTGTTTTAAAAGACCATTCCTTTTCAAAGGTGCAATGAAAGGAAATCTGATCGTGTGTTGATGAAATTAAACAATGGCTAAAAATGGAGTGATAGGCCCAGCATGGTGGCTCAGGCCTGTAATCCTAACAATCTGGGAGGCCAAGGCAGGTGGATTACTTGAGTTCAAGAGTTGGAGACCAACCTGAACAAGAGTGAGACCCTGTCTCTACTAAAAGAATAGCCAGGCATTTATGGTGGGCACCCGTAGTCCCAGATATTCAGGAGGCTGAGGCAATAGGAATGCTTGAACCCAAGAGTTTGAGGTTGCTCTGAGCTCCCACACTCTGCACAGGGTGCCTGAGTGAGACTGTGTCTCAAAAAATAAATAAATAAAAATAAAAATGGGATGATAAAGTGATGAGAAGAAAGAAGCTTCATTTTAATAGAGTGGGGGAAAAAGAAACCAATGCATCTGAAAAGTGGTCAATTTTTCATACTGGAATTTTTGTATTCAAATTTTTCAGTAGTCCCTTTCGAATTTGTAGTAATTACTGGCATAAAGTTCTCATTACCACTTCTTTGAAATGTATCTGTCATGTTTGCAAAGATTTCTTTTTTTTCAGAACAGAACTTGCAGCTGATAAACATGTCCACATTTAGAAATTATCTATTTGAAAAAAATTACCACATTTTGGCTCAGAAAATAAGTAACTAGATTAAGCCTCTGAGCTCTTTGAAATAATTGTACTGTATAACTTTATGGATAATATTTGGTTGGTGCTTAGTTTAATAGTACATCAAAGAAGTGAAATTCATTATTTGTTACTTTAAAAAAAAAAGAATAATAATGAGTTGAATAATAAGTGCCTTAAAATTTAAACTTAGTTTGGTTAGTTCCAGGGCTGTCCCACAGCATTAGAGTACTAGAAACATCTGTGCCCCCAAATCATAGCTGATGTTTATAGAGCATTTTTTGTGGTAGGATCAGTTCTCAGTGCCTTACATAGATTAATTATTATAACTCTATGAAGTAGGTCTTATTATTACCTCTGTTTTATGGGTGAAGAAACGGAGGCACAGAGCAATTAAGTCACTTGCCTAGCTAGGACTTCACAGCTAGTAGGTGGCAGAGCCAGGATTGGTATTCATACCTTCTTCCTCAGGGCCTTAACCACTAGGCCAGATTGTTTATACCTGAATATGTAAGTTTTGAATGGGGATTTAACATGCTAAGATTCCCATATATCTTAATTTTTAAAGAAGTGGGAGAATTTACAACGTTAACTTAGACTTAATTAATTGTATTAGTTATGATACCCAATAGAGAGGTTTCTGTTTCAAAGATAGAATTCTTGACAATTTGAATATCTCAGAATGTTACAGGCCATTGAAACAAGACTTTCAGGTGCACTGGTTGGACTATTTACTGTACTAGACTGACAGCTTGTATTACCTTACCTCCTCCTGGTATCAGTCTTGCCTGTCATGGTATATGCCAAGCATTTGGCTTGCTACTTTTAAGATTGATTATATGTTTGAGGATTGGGGGATAAGTAGTAGGAGAGTATGTTTGAGTGTGTATTTCGGAAAAAGAATCCCGTTGCATTTTGAATGTGTTTTCAAGTGTAGCTTTTCTGACTGGTTAGAATTGATGTAACAGCCCTCTGAACAATTCTTGATGGCCTTAGTTCATGCTCTCATAGTTCTTCATATACCTTTGCTTTTGGGGTTAAATTCAGAGAAGCATCAATTGTAATACAAAATAAGTTATTTTCTTAGGATGCTTCATGTTGGTTGCTGGTCTAGTCTAGGTCTTTCCCTTGGGTCTTACGTCTCTGAAATAAAAAGGGGGATTTTATTCCCTCTTAAGTCAATTTCATAAATTTTTAGGCTTATATTGACATAATAAAAAGATTAAAATTATTTTATGTCTTAACTGACTTCATATTAAATTTAATTCCTTTGGAAATGGTGCAATGTGCATGTGCGTGCATGTGTGTCTTGTGTGTGTGTGGTCTTCATTATGATTCTGTCTGATTATAAAGATAATACATGTTTGTGCAACAGATTCAAACCGTATAAGTATGAACCCTCCCCTCCACTCAGAATCAATTGGCATCAATCATAATAAACAAGAATCTAGACCCCACCCTCTTCCTAGGGTTATATAGAAATAACTTCACATAAACCAAATCATACTTTAGATGCTGTTTTGCTTTCTGTTATTTTCAGTCATGGAGATCTTTCCATGTTAATGTAGATTGTCTTTTTAAGTGGTAGCATAGTATTCCACTGTGAATGGATGTATAATAGTTTATTCAACAAGTCATTATTGCTGGATATTTGTCTTGTTTTTCATTTCTACTCTTGTAAGCAGTAGGCTTCTGGAAATACCAGGTAAATTTACATCTTTGCACATGTATCTATAGGAGGTTAAGTGCATTAAACTATTTTGTAATGTTGCCAGTTTGCTCGCCAATGTCTCTACCACTGTGTGCTCCTACTAACAGTTCATGAGAAGTTCTGTTTCTTTTTCCTAATCTGATTCACTCATTTATTTAGTAATGGAGCATCTACTACATACCAGGTGCTAAGGTTTTAATGGTAGACATTACAGAAATGGTTTTGTACATGTACAAAATCTTTATGTACATGTTGACTATTACTCTTCTTTCATGAATTATATATTCATATACTCATTTTTCCTCAATTTATTTTTTCTTAATTTGTTACTGTTTTTAGATTGTTACTTAGATGTATCTTTCCGGGCAGACCTTCTTCACTGTAAGATCTTAAAATTATTTGCCCATTCTTGTTTGCAAAATCAGGGAACTGGCTGTGGTACTTAAACCAGAAAAGATATCAAATGCTTCCAGCATTGTCAGGAAGGCTGGAAACAAGGAGGCAAGGGAGCTGGGTGGCTTACGTCAAAGTAAGGCCACATGGCAGGGATAGACTGGTAAGCAAGATACTAGTCCCTGAACCTTCTGCTGCTCAAAATAGTAGTATTAGGAATATGTTGTTTCCCTACTTTTCTTCATTGTTTACTCTGTGGTATTTTTGTTCTTAGATGTATTGTCTCTATGTGGTACCAAAGATAGCTAGAATCAACAGTGTCACAGTTTTAGCATCCTAGGCAGAAAGAAGGCACTTCCTTCTCAACAGTTTGTGCAAAGTGTTGGCACTGAATCTCATTGGCCTGTCTTGGGATGTATATATATCTGTGAACCAATGACTGTGACAAGGGGGATGGAGTACTTTGATTGGCCAGGCCTAGGTCTTGTGGCCATTCCTGGTGCAGAGAATGGAATTATCTGTACTGAGAAAAAAGGGAGGGCTAGTTCTCAAAGAAAAAAGTAGGATGCTGTTATGGAAGATGGGGAATAGATGGAACAAAAGCCTCTGTGATCGTAGTATATAAATGGATTCTGCATTCTTTCAGTAAAGCAGGATGCCATTTTTAATTTTATTGTTTCAAAAAATTAAAATGCCTTTTTACTAAATCTGTTTTTTCTCACTATATATCAGTCACTAGACAGAAGAAATATTAAAATCCCAATGAGGAAAGTAAAGACAGAGTCTCACTTTATCGCCTTTGGTAGAGTGCCATGGCGTTACACAGCTCACAGCAACCTTCAACTCCTGGGCTTAGGCAGTTCTCTTGCCTCAGCCTCCCGAGTAGCTGGGACTACAGGCGCCCACCACAATGACGCCTGGCTATTTTTTGTTGTTGTTGTTGTTGTTGCAGCTGGGCCAGAGCCAGGCTTGAACCTGCCACCCTAGGTATATGGGGCCGGCTCCTACTCACTGAGCCACAGGTACCACCCTATTTTATTTTATTTATTTATTTTGAGACAAAGTCTCTCTATGTTGCCCTCAATAGAGTGCTCTGGTGTCACAGCTAATAGCAACTTGTCAACCTCTTGGGCATAAGCAATTTTCTTGCCTCAGCCTCCCAAGTAGCTGACACTATAGGTGCCTGCCACAACGCCTGGCTATTTTTTGGTTGTAGTTGTCATTGTTGTCTGGCAGGCCCAGGCTGGATATGAACAGGCCAGTTCCAGTGTATGTACCTGGTGCCCTAGCCTCTGAGCTACAGGTACTGAACCCATTTTCTATTTTTAAATCAATGATCTCGAATTAAAGCAAGCTGTACAGAGGAATAAAGAGTTGCTTTTTTTTGACCATATATACATGGAACATAGGTTCTTAAGTCTGCAAGACTCATGCATGGTAAAGATGTATACTTTACAAAGTCGACTATATATTAGGGAATATGATAGAGTGTTATAGACATACTCGGAGGTCTAGATCAGGAGTCCTCAAACTTTTTAAACAGGGGGCCAGCTCACTGTCCCTCAGACTGTTGGAGGGCTGGACTGCAGTCTCCGGGACCAGTTTGGCTGCTAAGCAGGACAGGCAGCCCCAGCAAAAACACCCAGCGGGCATGGTAAATGTCCTAGGCGGGCTGCATGTGGCCCATGGGCCGCAGTTTGAGGACACCTGGTCTAGATAGTAGCATACACTAGGAGAGCCAAAAATATAAAACTGAAAAAAAAAAAACCCTCAGTCACATGGGATAAAAAGTCAATGCTATGTGTTAGGAGACAGTCCTAGAGTCATTCAAAACTGTTTCCCCATTTGAGTCACTAGTTGCTCAATATATTTTCTCCCACGAATGACAGTAATATGTCCTTTAACAAACAGAAAAATATCAAGAAACAATGTAGTGTAGTGAAACAAACATGGGTTTTGGAATTAGACAAACTTGAATTTCAATCTGAGCTTAAAGAATTTGACCTTAGGTCTGGGTGTGGTGGCTCACACCTGTAATACTAGCACTTCAGGAGGCTGAAGTATGAGGATTGCTTGAGGCCAGGAGTTTCAGACCAATCTGAACAGAGCAAGATCCCCCATCTCTACAGAAAAAAAAAAAAAAGAAAGAAAGAAAAATTAGCTGGGCATAGTGATGGGGACCTGTAGTCCCAGATACTGGGAAGGCTGAGGCAGAAGGATCCCTTGAGCCTACGAGTTTGACATTGCAGTGATCTGTGATGATACCCCTGCATTCTAGCCCAGGAAGACAGTGAGACCTTACCTAAAATAAACGAATAAATAAGTAAATAAAGAGTTTGACTTTGCTAACATCTCCCCATCTGAAACCTACCTCATGAGCTTAAGGGAGTTTGAGGATTAAATGATGTTGTTTACATAACTATGGTAACTATTACCATTATTACATAATTTGAAATTACTTCTTGCAGGAAATGTAATATACTTTTGGAAGATCGATTGTGCCAGTTAGCAGATTCAGAGACAGTGGGTATATAAGAGAAGTATGGTACATTTCCAAATGTGTACTGAGACTTTTTCTATTTGCAGTTCTGGTGTAGCTGTGGTAAGCCTATGGCAGTGTTTTTCAACCCTTTTTTATCTTACGGCATACTTGAACCTATATAGTTAAACTTGCATGGCACAATTAAATTATGTTGGTCAAAAAAAAAAGTTAAAAAAAGGAATATACTTAATTGTGCTTTGAATTTCTTTCAAAAGTAATTTAATTAGTCATATTTTAAAATGGGGGGGGCACACCTAAGATCCTGTCATGGCACACTGGTTGAAAATCACTGGCCTGGGGAGTGACAAGGCAGATTTACCAAAGGTAGGCTGTGAGGTGCTACTTGGGATTATTCCACGGCATCCAAGGATCTGTGAGAAATGGTGCTTTCTGTACATTTTCAGGTGTAAGAGGGAACAAAAGTGGCTCAGTGTGTCTGGTCCCTGCATAGCCATCTTACCCCTAGGAATTGAATTTATCCGTGGAGTGAGCCTAGTCCAGCCAGCAGTGTTTGAACTCTGGGCCACACTTTAATTTAATTAACACTTTCGCTTATTGACCGTCTTGTTTTGGCACTTTGCAACTAAATGATTTATACAAAGGCTTTATCCTTTGGGCAAAGCAGATATTTGTTGTCTAACTAGAGTTTAACATTGAATAATTTTATGACAGACCACATTTGGCATGCCTAGTTATTCAGGGAATTTTCAAAGAACCGTAGAGGGACTTTTTAGTCACACATCCTCTCTGTTCTTAGTCATCTGCTCCTTTTATGGTAGTCATCAGCAAATATCTCTCAACCTCTGCTATAATGTTTAACAGTCAGTGAAGCTCTCTGTAGTGTTGGCTGTTGTGAGCTCTGTGTACTTAATTATGAGACAGTCAGATTATACTTGTGAAAACATAAACTAAATGTTGGTATATTCTCCACATGCTTTCTTTTTACAAAGCCGCAGTTGTAAATACACACATCAAACTATTTCAAAATCACTAATTAAAAGATTTTTCTCTTATATACTTAGTGGATATTATCTTTTCTCTTCTCCACTTGTACCACTTAAGTGTCATTGATTACATTCAGAATTAAGGAATAGGAGAAATGAAAGTCAATGTGATTTGAAGTTCTGCTTTAATGCACAGGAAAACAGACATTTTTACATTCCAGGTAGTTGTAAGCACCTTGTACATTTATCTACTTGACTGCAATGGGCCTGGTCAAATTCCAGTGTTGCACAATTGCATTCTACCTTCCCTAATACCTAGTAAATCCAATTGTTTGGCTACTATCTATTCCCTTTAACTTTTTAAAACTGCTTATATAAAGGTCAACCAGAAGTACCACTTGTCACCTTTTCTAAAAATTTGATAATTTCCATTGCAGCTCCTTCTAATCCTTCTACTTTGTCCTCATACTCATGGATACATTTCCCCAGACATTTTCAATAGTGTTTCTTTTTCATGCATCCAAAAGATACTGGGCATGCTGCTTGAAAACAACAGTAGGGGTAATAAAGAAGAGAAGGAAACAAGGATTTTGGACAGTGTGGGTTGATGAGTCAGGTAATAGGTAAGACCTTCCTCCTGCTTTCCAGTAAGGTATTATTACAAAGTGTTGCAAATGTCTTGCAAGTCCCTGACTCAGCATATCTCGTGTTAAACTCGCTCTCTCTCCCCAGCCCCTAGCTTCAATTCTCTATCTCCTGTCATGCCATCTCTCCTCATCCTTTATACATCTAAACTGGAACCCCCACTGTCTTCATCACAGTCCACAGCCAATCTCCTCATCCTTAGAGGGAGGAGGCAGTAGATCCTGTGCATCTTCCATCCCCAGTGGGCTCCTCCAGTCCCCAGTAGACTCCAGCAACAAGCAGGTGCATCTATTCACTGCAGTATGCTATACAAATGTTATTTTCTTTGTGTGCTATAACATGAAAAAGTTCAGAAAGTATTACAATACAGTATAAAATATACACTCCTGTGAAGGTTGTGCTAGAAATGACCCCAGCTGACTTCTAGCTTTATCCCTCCCAGGCTCCCAGTGATTTTGAGTTATAACCTCATCAGAGAAAGTCTCGGCACCCTGAACACACGTTGCCATTTCATTCCACTGTCTTAATTAAGTCATTTTGTGGTTGCTTTTCCCAATTTCTGCATGGAGGAATTTTATTCATCCTTTAAGTATAACCCAAATGTTATCTCTTCCTTGGCCTCAGTAGGCAGAATTAATGGTGTTTCCTTTTGTGATTCCAGAGCTTAGGCTTTTTACCACTATGCTATGGTGAGCCAGCAAATCTCTATTGCTCTGGAATTAGATTGCCTGGGTTTAGATCTCAGCTGTATAGCAGCTGAATGACTTTGGATAATGGTGTAAACCTTCAAGTACTCAGTTTCCTTATTTGTAAAATGGATATAATAATTGTTTCTAATTTGTGGGTTTGCTAAAAGGATTAAGTAACAGATGAAGGTATTTAGTGTTCAGTAAATGTTATCTTACCATGATGATTTGGCAGACAGAAGCCTGTGGGATAACATGTTTAAGATGCTAAAGGAAAAAACAGCCAATATAAAGTAATATACCAGATGAAGACAGAACCAAGATCTTTACAAACTAATAAAAGCTGAGAGAATTCATGGCCAGCAGACCTGCACACCAAGAAATGTAATGGGAAAATTTTCAGGCTGAAGAAAAAAGGTCCCAGATGGAAACTTAGATATATACAAAAGAATAATGAACATTGGAAGTGGTGAATATATGGGTAAATACAAAAGACTTCTTTCCCTATTCATCAGGGAAGAACCTATGGCCTTTTGATGTCAAGATTCTTTTTTTTAAGCACCAAAGGAGACAAGAAAAGCTTCATCTTTCTGTCCTGCACCCGTTTTAATAAAAGGATTTGTTCTGTAAAATTTAGATTAGTCAAAAGACCACACTTAAGGACCCAGAAGGCCAAGTTTTGCCTTAAGCCTGGAGGTTCCCCTTTTTCTTGCAATGTGTGTGAAGTGACCTCATATTATTTAAAGATACAAGTTAAGCATCCCTTATCCAAAATGTTTGGGACTGAAAGTGTTTGGGACGTTGTAATTTTTTTTTGTTTATTTTGCATTTTGGAATATTTGTGGTATACTTAGCAAATGAGCATCCCTAATTTGAAGCCCAAAATCTGAAATGCCTCACTGAGTATTTCCTTTGAGAATTAGTTGGTATCAAAAATTTTTGGACTTTGGAATATTTAGTATTTTGGATGTTTAAATTAGGGATGCTCATCCTATATACTGTGTCAAATTAAAAATGCATATTGTAAATACTAGTAAAGAAATAAAGGGATATATTTAAAACACAAATGGATAAATGAAATAATAAAATATTCAGCCCCAAAGAAGAGAGGGAGCAAGGAAAAATGGGAAAAAGAATGAGACAAAAAATATCAACAACAACAACAAAAAAAGACTATATTAAGGTACTATATTTGAGCCTACTCCATCAGTAATTATGTTAAGTATAAATGGTTTGACCAATCCATTTAAAGGAGTCAGGATAGAAAAGTAAACTATGCCATCTATAAGCAGGACCCAACTATTTGCCACCTACAATTATATATTACCTATGCATTTAAAATATAAAGGCATAAGTTAAAACTAAAAGGATTGGCTTGGTGCCTATAGCTCAACTGGCTAAGGCACCAGTCACGTACACCTAAGGTGGCGGGTTCGAATCCCCCAGCCCGGACCGCCAAACAACAATGACGGCTGCAACCAAAAAAAATAGCCAGGCCTTGTGGCGGGTGCCTGTGGTCCCAGCTACTTGGGAGGCGGAGGCAAGAGACTCGCTTGAGCCCAGGAGTTGGAGGTTGCTGTGAGCTATAATGCCATGGCACTCTACCCAGGGGGACAGCTTGAGGCTCTTACTAAAAAAAAAAAAAAAAAAAAAAAAAAAAACTTCAATTAATTCAATAACCATGAAGATGTGTACAGTTGTAAAGTATCTGCAATGTTTAGCAATACATTATAGATTTCATATATTTGGTATAATTTATTGTTAAACAAGCTAGTACTAATATGTACCAAATATTTTTTCTTCAATGCTGGATTTTTTTTTTCTGCAGTGAATAAACCAGGGATTTTTGAATAATGAATGCAGATGCAAAATGAGAAATTTAAATCTATCCTCTTACAAGGATGTCCAACCTGAGGCCTAGGGGCCACATGCTGATTTTATCAGAACATTTTGCCTATCTGCGGTGTTGAATATTATGAAAAGGATGCACAGACCTTTATTATTTTATTATTTACCCAATCAGCTTTAGTGTTTGTGTATTTAATGGGTAGCCCAAGACAACTTCTCTTCTTCCAAAGTGCTACAGAGAAAAGAGTCTAGAATATTTAGTGAGCTTACAATGAAAAAAAAAAAAAAAACATTGCTGAACTTAAATGTAGCTTAGGAAAAGTTAAACTTTTTTGAAGAGAAATGGAAAGCCCACTTTCTGAAAACATTTTTTTAAAGTATCAGGCTTCAAAGGGAGAATGGGCTGCCAACAACTTTATTTCAGATTTCTAGCCTTCAGACCCAAGAACAATCTTTGTTTATTTTCTTACTGTGTTTTTAGAGTCACACAGTTTGTGGCACTTTTAGAGCAGTCCTAGGAATCTAATATATAACGCTAGAGCCATAAACTATAAAAAAAAAAATAAGTGGAAATTTTGACAAATAGCTAGTGGCTGCCAAAGATTTGTAAGTTAGTCACTTTTAGGGGATCCACTCACTGTACTGAGCTTTATTTTAATTTATTATTTTATTCTATTTTGTTATTTTCAAGAATATCACTATACAATTCATCCCTGTACGTTTTGGGCTTTAACTCCATGCCTTACACCAGGTCTCAAAATGAGGTTACTAGAAAGACCTCACCACACCTCTGGAAGAAAAAGAAGAATGGTAATCATTGGGAAATATGTACAAAGCCTTCATCACAGCTGTGGTCCACTCTCCAAGGGAAAACTTTGTCAAATCTTTATTCCAGCTGAAGGGTAGGGGTTTGTCTCACTCTAACTCCATCCTACCTCCCTGGCTCAACTAAGACAGAGAAATATGTAATCAACAGGGGTCAATACTTCAAGGAAATGGACTGAAAATCCTGCAGCCAGGACTGAAAGTGTAAGAAGAACTGGGGTAAAAGCTTTTCCATCAGAAAAACACCTGTGACAAGAATGGTCCTAACATAGAGAGCTACTAAAAGACTGAGAGTTATTTAGAAGATAACAGAATGTTCTCCCTCCCCCACAGCTTATGGAGACATCAATAAAGCCTCCGTGTATTATCAGAGGATAACAGTTGAAAGACATGGAAGGCACTGACACTCTCTGAGAATGACTTTCAGAAACCCAAAGTTAAAAAGGAGAGACAAATGCAAGGATAATAGAGGGATTTGAAGTTTCTGTGGCAAGTTTAGCTGCAGCAAATATATAAACAGAGCCTAACTCTCAGTCAGTGAAAGAAATTCATTACACTAAAGACATATTTACCTCCTTTCACCTAGAACATCTGCCTTTCAACAAAACATTTCAAGGCACGAATGACAAAAGGAAAGTAAAAACAGTCTGGAGAGAAATAACAATCATTAAACTGTCAAAATGGATTACAAAGACACACAACTTCATATTGTCTACTTTTCAGTTTTTGACGTATCTATTTTGATGTTCTATTGTCAACTGTATAAATGTTTATGATAGTTGTATTTCCTTAGATAATCAATGTTTTAATCATTTAGAGTATTCTTCTTTATTGCTACTGTTCATTCTAAAGTACGTTTTCTCTGAAATTAATATAGTTACTCTAGGTACTATTTAATTAGTGTTAACACCATACTTCTTTCTGCATGGCTTTTATTTTAATCTATCAGTCTTTGCACTTAAAGTGGGTTCAAAACTAAAATGAAACAAGAAATAGACAAATCCACCATTATAATTGGAAAATTCAATGCCTCTCTGTTAGTAATTGATAGATCTCATGAGCAAAAAAATAATCAATAAGGAAATAAATGATATGAACAACCCATCGACTAGATCTAATAGACATTAGTAGAATACGACATTCAACAAAATCAGAATACAGTTCTTCTCGAACTTTCATAAAAAATTACCTGGTATAGAAATAGTCTTAGCACTAAAAATAAATGAAGTAATTAAAATTATGTCTTTAGATTATATTAAATCAAAGTAATCATCTATAAAATAAATATACCTGAGAAATTCTTAAATATTTGAAAATTAAAACACACACTATAAGAAAAATGAAAACTCCTTGTGTCAACTCCAATATATAAAATTTTTAAAAGTCATTACTTTTCTTCTTACAAGAACAAGGTGGACAAAATGAAAACCAATGTATTTTCTTGGAGCTATCAGAAAAGTTTATATGCAGGGTAAACATCCACTTCCAAATCAGGCAAAACAGCAAAATCCAAAGGGTCATTGTTAAAATCTGCTTACCTATAGCATTTTCTGACTACAATTATAAACAGTTAAGAACATATAAACATTAAATAGTAATTTTGATTTTGATAACTGGAGGCTTGAATATAGACTAGCTTGAGCATGAGACATTTCCAGAAGTCCACTCTTTCATGTCTTTGATATACAGAAACCCACTAGATTCTCAAGGTGAAGACCCAAAAATTATCTTATGGGGCCTTGCAGGGGAGGGAAACAATAATTCTTCTGAAATATGCCCAGAGATGTCTCCACAGCAAGTTCTCCTCTGCTAGAGGAAAGCTTTTGATAGAGCCTGTCCCAGAGCCATGGCAGACAGGAATTCCTTATTCCTGTGCCATCTCACCTTTCTATCCCACCTAAGATGACAAATGCAAACATTGTAACCGAATCATTTGTAAAAAAAGAAAGAGAGAGAAAAGTTTTCATCTTGTGAAGGCCACAGGCCAGTGACAGACTCACTAAAATTCTGAGATTTAATTAAAAGATTATAAAATATACACACTTTCTCGTATCTTATCAGATAACCAACAGGAGTTCAGTAGAACAAATGATAGTCAGACTACAACTGAAAAAGCTGCATGACAGAGACATTCTCAGGAGGAATACTTAGGGAAGCCTAATTGAGCAAAAGACATTAGAAGAGAATTAGAAGTCTCTGGAACCTATAGCAAGCCAACTTGTAGCCATAGTAATATAAATTTGACATATTAGAACCCCATTAACCTTAGCTCTTGATAAAATCCATCTGGCTTTTGACAAAACAAACAAATAAGACATAGCCATCATAACCTAATTCAGATATGACATAGATGTTCAATTGTCAGAAATCAAATTTAAAATTACTATGTTTACATGTTAAGAACTCTAATGGAAAGTGAAATACACAATATGCTCTAAAATCTGAGTAATGTAAGGAAAGATGGAAATTTTAAGAAACCATGTAAATGAAATGCTAAAACTTCAAAAATATCATAAAATAGGTGAAATGACTTCACTGGGCTCATCAGTAGAGTCAAATGGCCAAAGAAATAGCAAATGAGCTTGAATACTTACTAATAAAACTTCCAAACTGAAATGCAAAGAGAAAGAAGAATGGAAAAGAGAGGGGCTTTAAGAACTAGGGATAATTTCAAAAGATATAATATCCACACTAATGGAATAAAAGATGAGAAAATAATGAAGCAAAAGAAATTTTTGAATAATTGCCAAAAATCTTTTCAAATTTAATTACAGGCACCAAATACACAAAAATCTATAGTTCAACGTACCACATTCAAACACAGAAAACTAATGACAAAGAAAAATATTTAAAGAAGCCAGGGGGGAAAAAAATAGCTGTAGAAGAACAAAGATAAAAGTTTATAGAGGACTTCTCATCAGAAATCATGAACCATTCTACAAAAATCTTAATCAGTGCTTCTAAAAATAGGGAGTGCCTTCCTCAAGCCCACCACAGATCTGGGTGTGGGTGACAGCAGGTGAGCAAGTTAAAATGCCACAGTATTCATTTAAAGTGGGAGCTTATTTTTTAAATAACCCTTTTCTTGGTTGTTACAAGTGTTTGACTAGATCACAGAGTTCTACCAGAGTTTATTTTGATAATTTTGCCAGACCATTCACCACATCACCAGGATTTTGTTTTTCAGTCTTTAGAAAAATGTTGCCTAACTCAAGAAAATCCTTCAATGCCTTTAGAAAACGGCATGAACAAATTAGTAAAAGTAAATTGCCACAGTAACCAAAAAGTTACTCATAGTATACTGAGGATATTAGAAACCTCAAAACACAAAAGAAAAAATAAATCCTGCAGGCAAAAGTAGTTTCTCTGTATCAATATAAATCCATACCATATTTTAAATTAAAAAAAAGACCTGTTCTACACTGACAAAACTTCTATCTTCCATTATTTACTAAACAAAAGAATTTAATCATACACACACACACCCACTCCACCACCAAGCTGCAGTGGAAAAGAAGAATACCAGCAGAAAGCAACTTTGTTTCACAGTTAAGTAAACTCAGGAAGACTTCCTCTTCCATGGGCTCTTTACCCTGAATACAATTGATTCTCATTATGGGTGGATTCCGAGTTTGTGAAGTTGCCCAATCATTAAAGTGTGTATATAACTTACTTGCAGACATGCATAGAGGATGGAAAATGGAGTCACTTTATGCACATGTTCTCAGATGAGGCTGACAAGGCCACACTCTGCCCTTTTTCTTCCAGCTGTCACGGTATAAACACGCATCATTGTGGCAGTCTTTTCAGTGCCATGTTTCTCACGTTTGTGCTTTTTTGTTGGTGGTTTTGCTATTTACAGTGGCCCCCAAGCATATGCTGAAGTGTTGTATAGTGTTTCCAACCACAAGAGGGATGTGGTGTGCTTTGCAGAAAAAATATGTGTATTAAATAAGCTTTGTTCAGGCATGAGTTATAGTGCTGTTGGCTGAAAGTTTAATGTTAATGAAATAATAGCATGGTACTTGCAGAAAAAGGAAG
The DNA here is from genome assembly GCA_963575145.1 of Galago senegalensis. Classification (NCBI taxonomy): domain Eukaryota; kingdom Metazoa; phylum Chordata; class Mammalia; order Primates; family Galagidae; genus Galago; species Galago senegalensis. Next base: position 20,521 of record CAUYTI010072977.1, read on the forward strand.
AGGAAATTTGCCAGTGTGTATGTGAGGCTGCCTTTATTAAAAAGTACTAAAACTGGGCGGCGCCTGTGACTCAATGAGTAGGGTGCCAGCCTCATATACGGAGGGTGGTGGGTTTGAACCTGGCCCTGGTCAAACTGCAACAAAAAAATAGCAGAGTGTTGTGGCGGGCACCTGTAGTCCCAAGCTACTCAGGAGGCTGAGGCAAAAGAATCACTTAAGCCCAAAAGCTGGAGGTTGCTGTGAGCTGTGACATCACAGCACTTTACTGAGGGCAACAAAGTGAGAATCTGTCTCTAAAATAAAAAAAAGAAAAAGAAAAAGTGCTAAAACAATATTGATAGTGTGTGGTGAATTTACAGAAAGATGGAAAAGTGGCTAAATTTGTAAACTCATGAGATGATGAAATGATGGCAGGGTTTTTGTTTTTGGTTTTTTTTAAGCGTATTTAAACAGCATAATTGTGAGGCTGAAAACCAAAAGAATTCAGTATACATTAACATGGGATCAGGAACAGGTTAAACCTTTCCCCAGGAGGATTAGATGGTGCACACATTTCAAAAGGCAATATGCTGTGAAAATGTTAAACTCGCAGGTGAGCTGGGTTCTTCAAATCAGGAAACTGTGGAAGGTTTAGGGTACCTGCTAAGGGTTATACAGGAGGCTGGGTATGTGGAAGAGCAGCCCTGCTTGCTTGACACTCATGCTGGAAACCAGAGCCATATGATGCAAGTGATGTCTCATTGGACAAAAATGTTCTGACCAGAGGCACGCAGGAACCTAATCCTATGTTTCTGCTAGAATCAATATTTCAGTATTTGCAAATTCAGCATTCATGGTGACTTGTTAGACCATTACCCCTGCAAATAATAAGGATCAGCTGTATTTATTTTGGTTATGTTTAATCCTTTGCAGTAATTGACAATAAAATAGACCTTATTTTTCCATGACTAAATCAGAGACTGATTTTTTTTTCATGATTAAATTTGTTTTATTATACTAATTGAAGCATGCTTTATAACCAAGGGATTGTACACATTATTTTGTTACTGTTGAAAGCCTGTGTAGTCCTTCACTGATAAACCATTTGTATAGTGACAAAATATTGCTAATATTCAATTAACAATAAAATGACTGACTTTAGATTCTCTGGCTTTATATTGAGGGGGGTCACAGACATTATGTGTATTTAATTATTTTCATTATATTGAGTTAGTACTGTAATGAGGTCTACCAATACAATTGAAGACAAAGCAGATGGAAGGCTTTGTGCACTGTGAAAGGTGAAATTTTCTACAGTTTAGCTATTGAAAAGGTTGATACTATAGATTTTTCAGATTTCTGTGGAAATAGATGATCAACCCTGATTTTTGTATGCATGTTGTCCTAGTTCTGATTTTTTAAAATAAATGAACAGTTTTATAATTTCTAACAAGCTATCTGGCTATTATTGATTCCCTTGTTTGACCATTCATTTTGCATTATATATTTAGGACTTTCTAATTCATGTGATTTATGAACCCTAGTCTAAATTAAAGCTGTTTATCTGAAATATGCCCTGTCTTCCAGAAAAATTAATTGTGTCTCCAGAAGGAAATCTCACATGTACAAAGCTCCCCTTTTCTTCCTGACACCTAGAGAGAGTACAAAGAATCTTCCGCTCTGTGAGGAGAATAAAGAGCAATGTGCAGATGGAAAAATAATTTTAAACTCTAGCCCTTCTACCAATACAGAAATTTTCTGGGAAACTCCTAAACATCAGAGGTAAACAGGCATTTCTGAGATTGTTTTTCTCCATGACAGCATTTGCCTGAATAAAATTCAAGCTCATGAAAGCAGAAACTTCTTACTCTTCACAAAGTTATAAAGTTAGACGTCAAGATAAATACATCTATGTCAGTCTCAAGGTAGAATATCAGTGATTTCTAAGAATATTTTTCCAACCAAATAAAGGGGCAAAATAACAGAACTTATACCACATAGTATTTCTTTTTCATAGCACCCCACGGGTGTTTCTCACACATATTATGCCAGATAACATAGGGAAAGAACCCTAAGAATATAGATGTTCGGAGGCGGATGAGAAAGTGATAGGGACAGAGAGTGGTAGAAGTCATTCTTTTATTTCTTTCCACCATTACTTTTTAGAAATTTGGTATTTCTGTTGCTTATGTTACCGCATTTTGTGTGCACCGTTTTTTACCTTCAAGCACTTCAGACCATGCTGTTATAGTAATTTCCTTTGCTAAATGAGCACAGATACATTATGCTATTCATGACAATTGGTGGGTGCATTCATCATGTTAAGTAGCTATTATTTGATCAATGGGAATATCAGACCTGAAGAACACTTTGGTAGCTGTATTTGTCAGGATTCACTCAGAGACACAAACCACTAGGCGTGATCCAATAAATGATAGGAATGGATTATACCTCCCATGACTGTGCATGTTGGTTAAGCAGCCTGTATAACTTCACTCTGTCTGAGTCTGTACAAGACCTGAGCTTAGCAGGGCTGGCAGCTCGGCATGATCTAAGAACAATCAGGGACAATATAAAATAAAACAAAATGTACAGGGATAAATGAAACCATGAGAATAAACTGAAACTAGCATGTCTCTTTCTCTGGAATTTCAAATTGGTTACTAGTTGCCTCCTGGTCTTCAAGTTAAAGATGCCAATGACCCACAGAAATGATGCAGGCTCGGAGCCTGTGGCTCAAGCAGCTAGGGCGCCAGCCACATACTCCTAAGGTGGCAGGTTCAAATCCAGCCCGGGCCCGCCAAACAACAATGATGGCTGCAACCAAAAAATGGCCAGGCGTTGTGGCGGGCGCCTGTGATCCCAGCTACTTGGGAGGCGGAGGCAGGAGACTCACTTGAGCCCAGGAGTTGGAGGTTGCTGTGAGCGTGATGCCATGGCACTCTACCCAGGGGGATAGCTTGAGGCTCCTTCTCAAAAAAAAAAAAAAAAAAGAAGTGATGATGCAGCCAGCCATCACACGCCTGTGAGGGAAGCCAGCTCAGGACTTCACAGAGCTGAAGCTGGAATGGCTTCTCCATAATGGCTGTGGGAGATGCTGGCCCAGCCACCAGCAAGGTGAATTGGCTCGTTCCTGACCATGTGTGTGAGCTGCCGCTCTACGCTGAGCTGGTGTATGAGAACATGACTGCTGTTTCAGTTCCAAGTTGCAAATTTTAGGTCAATTTCTCATCCATAATTCAGATTCATGTAAGGAAGAAAATTCTGGCAAATGAATTTCTGGTACACCTAAAGTGACATAATTTAAAGCTATCACATTAGCAATAGTCACATTAGCGATATTCAGGCTAATTTTCCCTGTCTTTATTCAGTCTTCTTAAGATACTCAAGACAGTGTGAGTCATTGTATTCCTGACTCAACGAAACATTTACAGGTTTAATTATGTAAGAAAGACTCTTGATCAGCCATGCAAAGGTGATTCCTTTCCAGATATTAAAATTTTAATAAAATATCACATATCTGTGTATATAGTATTTGCAGAATTTCAAATGTTTAAATATATAGTTAAAAGGTTTTTCATTTTAATATTGTAGTAAATGTTTTATCACAAAAAAAATTATTTGAAAATATGGCTTAATACTCTCAATATTATTTCTTATTTATGTAACATTATTTCTTAACAAATTATAGAAATTTAGAGTATTTCCAATGTTTAATATTATAACCAATAATGCCATGAATAGGTTTTTGCACAAATATAAAAAAATTTGATTATTTCCTTATAATACCTTTACGAACATTGATTGACTGAGTTAAACAATGATGAAAATATTTTTATCACCCTTAACAAGTGTGCTAAAGGGTCTTGTTAAGTATTTCTCTTGATAAATATAGCCAACTTGTCAAATGTTTATCAAATTTTGAAGTGTTAGTACTACTTTTAACTCACTTAAATGTACATCTTTTTTTTTTTTTTAACTGACATTTAAGTTTCTAAACTTTCCCTCCATATCACCCACATTCTTTTTTTTTGAGACACTGTCATTTGGGGCTAGAGTGCAATGTCTCAATTGTAGCCCACCATAACTTCAAATTCCTGGGTTCCAGTGATCCTCTTGCCTCAGACACCAAGGAGCCAGCAGTACAGGTGTGTGCCATCATGTCCAGATAAATTATTTTTATTATTTGTAAAGATGGGGCCTTACTCCTTCTTAGACTATTCACAAACTCCTGGCCTCAGGCAATCCTCCCCCTTTGCCTCCTGAAGTGCTAGGATTATAGGTGTGAGTCACCACATCCAGCCATATAGACCTTTTAAGGAATTTGTTTTTAGATTGGCCAAATCTTTCTGTTCTCTGGACTATTATTCTATTTATAGGTGTCCAGAGATTTTGGCATCAAGTTCATTGTTTCTTTAACCTTTATTGAGCATGTCCAAGAATTTTCTAAGTTTTTTCTAACATCAGTTTTCAATGCTTTAATCTTTTCCTTTTGTGAATTTACCATGATGTATTTATGAATTCTGCAAGTTTATTTTATATTTATATATGTATACACACACACACATATATACATCCACACATGTATATCTACACGTGATTTATCTTTGGCATAAAGAAATGTTCTGTGTTATTCATTTGAATTCAGCAGTCTTTAATTTTCTGTATCTTTTTTCTCATTTTCCCCATATTTATAAAAACTTTGCCTAATTGAGAAATGATGGATTATAATCAAAACAAAGAAAGGAAGAAAAAAAGAAGGGAAGAAAGAAAAGCAGGATGGAGGAAAAGACAGAGGAAGGGAAAAGAAAAACTCCATATTTCTCTGTAAGTACTATGTAAATATATTTTCATCCAGTGCTGCGCGGCATGTGCTTCCTCTGTGATGCAGAAGGGAAAGCTGACTGTTTGGTTCAAGGGCTGAAGGTGAAATAACCTCGGGGTTATGAAAAAATAAACTCAGACCCACTTAGATGTTAATTGTTTATTCTCACCTGCGCAGGGGGCTGTTGTTCTGAGACAAGCAGCCCCAAAGTGCAGGGGATTTTGCCTTTGTACTTTTTTTTCTCTGTGTAGCTTAAGCGAGCAGAGAAGGACGAGGAAGGTTGCCATTGGCAGGGTTACAGCTTGGTTGTAAATGGATACATCTCATATCACAATGGATATGATTATATAACAATAATTGATTAAGGGATACATCTTAAATCACAATGGTTATGGTTATACAACAGAAATTATTGTAATTAATCATCCTCATATCAAAATTGAGTACATAGGATTCTTGATTCTCCATTCTTATGAGGCTTTACTAAGAATAATGTGTTCCACTTCCAACCAGGTTAATAGGAAGGATATAAAATCTCTATCTTTTTAAATGGCTGAAGAATATTCCATGGTGTACATATACCACAGCTTGTTAATCCATTCCTGGGTTGGTGGGCATTTAGGGTGTTTTTACATTTTTGTGACAGTATATTAAGCTGCAATAAACAGTTTAGTGCTGCTAAGTGTTCTTATGGTAAGATAATTTTTTTTCCTACAGGGTAGATGCCCAGTAATGGGATTGCAGGATCAAATGGGAGGTCTAGCTTGAGTTCTTTAGGTTTCTCCATACTTCCTTCCAAAAAGGTTATATTAGTTTGCAGTCCCACCAGCAGTGTAAAAGTGTTCCTTTCTCTCCACATCAATGCCAGCATCTGCAGTTTTGAGATTTTTGTGATGTGGGCCATTCTCACTGGGGTTAGATTATATCTCAGGGTGGTTTTGATTTGCATTTCTCTAATAATTAGAGACAATGAGCATTTTTTCATATGTTTGCTAGCCATTCGTCTGTCTTCTTTAGAGAAGGTTCTATTCATGTCTCTTGCCTATTCATATGTGGTATTGTTTGCTTTTTTCATGTGGATTAATTTGAGTTCTCTATAGATCCTAGTTATCAAGCTTTTTTGTCTGAATCGAAATATGCAAATATCCTTTCCCATTGTGTAGGTTGTCTATTGGCTTTGGTTGTTATCTCCTTAGCTGTACAGAAGCTTTTCAGTTTCATTAAGTCCCATTTGTTTATTTTTGTTGTTGCAATTGCCCCAGAAGTCTTCTTGATAAAGTCTTTCCAGAGACCAATATCTTCAAGTGTTTTTCCTATGCCTTCTTTCAGGATTTTTATCATTTATTGCCTTAAATTTAGGTATTTTATTCATCTTAAATCAATTTTTGTAGTGGAGAAAGGTGCAGGTCCAGTTTCAGCAATTTACAAATGGATATCCTGTTCTGCCAGCACTATTTATTGAATAGGGATTCTTTCCCCCAGTGTATGTTCTTGTGGTTTATAGAAGATTAGGTGGCTGTAAGGTTTTAGTTTCATTTCCTGGTTTTCTATTCCATTCCAAATGTCTATGTCTCTATTTTTGTGCCAGTACCATGCTGTTTTGACCCCTATGGCCTTGTAGTACAGCCTAAAGTCTGGTATGCTCATGCCCCTGGCTTTGTTTTTATTACTAAGAACTGCTTTAGCTATATGGGTTTTTTTCTGGTTCCATACAAAAGGAAGAGTTATTTTTTCCAAGTCTTGAAAGTACAATGTTGGTATTTTAATAGGGATGGCATTGAATCTTCAGATTGCTTAGGGATATATAGATATTATAACAATGTTGATAACGGCAACAGAGGACAACCTTGTGTGGTTCCAGTTCTAAGTGGAAAAGCTTTCCATTTAACTCCATTCAGTAAGATAGTCACTGTAGGTTTGTCATACATAGCTTTGATCAGTTTAAGAATATGCCACCTATGCCTAAACTCTTCAGTGTTCTAATTAGAAAAGGATGCTGGATTTTATCAAACGCTTTTTCTGCATCTATTGAGAGGATCATATGGTCTTTGTTTTTGCTTCTGTTGATATGGTGAATAATGTTTATGGATTTGCGTATGTTAAACCAGCCTTACATCCCTGGGATGAAATCTACTTGATCCTGATGTATGACTTTTTTGATGATAAGCTGTAGCCTATTGGCTAGGATTTTGTTGAGAATTTTTGCATCTATATTCATTAGTGAAATTGGTCTGAAGTTCTCCTTTTCAGTTGGGTCTTTTCCTATTTTTGGTATCAGGGTGATGTTTGCTTCATAGAACGTGTTGGAGAAGATTCCTACCTTGCCAATTTTTTGGAATAATTTCTGCAGTATGGAAATAAGCTCTTCTTTGAAGGTTTGATAGAATTCTGATGTGAAGCCATCCAGACTAGGGCATTTATTTTGTTGGGAGATTTTTTATTGTTTCTTTGATTTCAGTGCTTGAAGTTGGTCTGTTCAAGACATCTATTTCTTCCTGGCTAAATCTAAAGAGAGGGTATGACTCCAAATATGATCTACTTCCTTCACATTGTCAAATTTCTGGGTATAGAGTTGCTTGTACTATTCAGAGATAATCTCTTGTATCTCTGTGGCATCTCTTGTTATTTCCCCTTTATTATTTCTGATATCTGATGTTACTAGAGATTTTTACTTTTCTATTTCTAGTTTGTCTGGCTAAAGATTTATTTATTTTATTTATGTTTTTTAAAAAAACAACTCCTTGTTTCATTAATTTTCTGAATGATTCCTTTGTTTTCAATTTCACTAATCTCTGATTAAGTTTAAATATTTTTTTTCTTCTGCTGGCTTTAGGCTTAGATTGTTCTTCTTTTTTCCAATTCCATAAGATAGCTTATGAGTTTCTTGATGTGTCTTTCAACCCTTAACTCTGAGTTTTAATTTGCCTTTTCAGGTGGGGTGTGTTTCCTGCAGGCTGCAAATAGATGGCTTGTGTTTTTTTTTACCCAATCAGCCAATCTATGCCTCTTCAGTGGGGAATTCAAGGCACTAACATTTATTGAGACAATTGATAAGTGTGGCAGCCTTCTATTCATCTTATTTTGTGAAAGTCCACTGCTAAGTTTTATCTTTTGCATCATTGTGGATGTTAGGTGCTTATTTTGCTGGTGGTCCACCATTTTCTCTCTTTATTTCTCTGAAGAGTTACCAAAAGAATGTACAAAAACAAATATAAGAACATAATTAACTCCACAAGCATGGTAAAGAAGAAGTACTACAGAAAATGTAAAAATAGTGAAGTAAATGTCAAAAAATTCTAAACAAAGAGGTAAATTCACTTAACAGGGAATAGTTATAAAATTTATAGACAATGCACATTGACTATTTGGATTAAAAATGGTTGTAGAAAATAATAAATATGAAGCCAGTTGTAGGTCATAGTTGTAACAGAACCCTTTCCTAAGCTGAAGAAAGACCATGTCACAGACACTTGCAATTTTTATGCAAGACACGTTGAGATGTGGAAGAACATTTTTATTTCTGTAATATTTTGTTTTATTTGTTTTTTTGACATTTTGCTTGTTTCCTTGTTATGTCAAAAGTAAAGAATCCCATAAACACCAAAGCTTAATACAAACTATTAATGATAATTCATGCTACCTACAAAGAAGAATACAATTAGGTTGTTTAAAGAATTATTCTGTATAATATTGAACCCCAGTGGCTAAATGAACAATAATTATAAAGTTTTATAGTAACGTAAATGGCCCTACAGTTTCTTTAATTATCCAATCTGTCCTTCACTTACCAAGGCAACTGAGAGGCATTCTCAGTCTTTGATCAAAGACTCAAAGGAATGCCAGCCATAATCTTTCTCAATCTTTTATGGCAAAGGAATGCTATTTAAAATAATATCTACATGACTTCGAATTACCTGCTTTTTCTACTAAACTCAATCTGCTTCCTGAAAAGATGAAAATAGAATGAAAATAGATGTTGGGGTAGGGGGTGTTGGTTAAGCAAAAACTGGAACTGAGTGGAAATGCGGTTAAATGGGCAGCTGGTGAGAAATCAGTGGGAGGCTGCTTAATTCCTTGTCAGGCAAGCTGGGTATTTTTATATTATAGTTTGACACTTTTTCCACATTTCAATTTGCATGCCTTTGGAAGAATTAATTTAATGAAAAAGCATATTTAATCATTCAAAGGAAGAAAAAAGCAATATTTATTTTTATTTCTCCATCTAAATATCACAGACACGGCAGTGGCTAGAATCCAAATGAATACTTTAAGTAAATAACACTGTAAATCTTTCAATAAATATGAGTTCTTTAGAACTTTAAGCCAAATAGTGTGGTTTTCAGAATTATATTACTGTTGGAGAGAAGTAACTCATTTTCCTTTGAGATGCTGGATAAGCTTTCACTTTATGCATTAATATTTCTCTGCTGCCCTGACATATTTCCTGGAGGTATTTCTTAGAACAATAGCTATCAGTATACATAAGTTGTGTGTGTATGTGTATGTACTGCTTAATTTCATCATACTCTTTAACCTTTCTTAATTGAGATTTTTTTCTGAGATATAATGCTCAGTATGTCAATATCTATATCATTATTGATACTAATGCTAACAGTCTATTTATTATTTTCCTTCAATGTTATGATTTGAAAGGCATATCTGAACTCAAAATACAGGCTTATTCTATTTCTTTCAATATTTAAAGCTAATATTTAATTTTTAAACAAGCCTATTGCAGACAAACTATTCCATCAGAGATATTTAACTGTAATATAAGCATATTTATTAATTTCTTACCATTCGCTTTTTTTAAAAGCTTTTCATACATTATCTCATGTTAGGATTTATTAGGTCATTATTATTAGCTCTATTGTACAAGTAATGTGCTATGACAGAAAGAGATTAAGTAATTACCAGAAATCTCAATGAGTTAGAACCTTAATATAGACTTTATATTTATTCCTATAATTTTCATCCCTGGCTTCTTCGTTTTGGTATATTTCTGAGCCCGTTTTTCTTCCTTTTATTTATTTTTATTTAAGCATAAAATATTTTACATAAACATACAATATATATTTTTATTTTGTATTTGCTTAAATAATTCAGAGTGACAACATGACACCTACTTTTATTTTTACAATTACAGAATGACATGCAAGTAATAAAACCGTAACAATTGTATAAGTTGTGTCAAAGAAAACTACAAATGGGAATCAAGATGGCAGCTGAGTAGCAGCTTCTGTGTAACCAGGTGCAGTGAGAGTGGGGAGAGAAGACTCCAAGCATCTCTGGTCAGTGGGTTTTGCCCAGTGGCTGTCCTCTGGTGACCCAGAAAGTCAGTGAGAGACTTCTGGACCCCACGAGGAGGACAGAAGCAGTGGAAAACTGTCAAATGGTGGGTGCCCATTCGGTTGGAGGCTGCCTGCAGCTGTACCTATAGCAATAGCGAGACTGCAAGTAGGAAGAGCCTTGCCTGGGGGCTGTTTTGGTTTTTCTGGACTTGGGCACGCCATTGAACTGCCTTGGGAGACCCTGGGCCAGTGTGTGGATGACTTTGGGCACTGTCTGCGGCCCCTGACTGAGCTGCTGATTCAGTAAAGGGCTAATGCTGTTCAGCTGTGGGCTGCCCGGGCACACAGTAACTGGGGAAGGCTGCCTCTGCCTGTTGCAGTGTGGGGATCAGCTGGGAGACTTTAGTAATCTAAAGACAAGTAATCTAGTGACTGAGCTGCCCAAAGGCAGGGGCTGAGACTGGGGAAGTGTGGAGATCCAAATGTTTGGCAGATTAACAGCCTTGGCCCTTAGGGGCATTGAGGGAAACTGGATTTGGAGCACTAAATAAGAAGGCAGTCACAACATGAGAGATCCCAGGGATAAGTGCTTTCCTTGGAAAACTTCTGCTTGGCCAACAATTCACGGTCTGGCATGTCTTTTAAGTGGGCTGAGGAGACATTTGAGCTCCTAAGCCTGCGGGGTCTATGAAATCAGCTGAGGCCTCTAGTCTCCATCTTGTACAGCTGTATCAACATTGGTATTGACTTCTCATTCCTCAAAAGATCACCTGTTGCTAGGACAATATTTACCAAGATATATATACTATTTGTTTTTTTGGTTTTGGTTTTGTCATTTTTTTTTTCACGTTAACATTTTATTTTATTATTCTAGTGAGACAGGATACCTGAGAAGGGTGAGGTCTGGGAGAACAGATCTTCTCAGGGAGACCACAAGGGTGCACCTGCAGGGTACTCTCCACAGTGACTCAGCTCTTGGGAATTTGTGGACTTAACTTCTAGAATCTGGAAATTCCCAAGTTCTGTGAAATCCTGTCGTTCTGTAGGGGCTGGACTAGCATTTCCTGCTTGATAGCTCCCGGCCAGTAAATAAAGCCCTTCCTCTTTATAAACGTGGTGTTTGGGTGCTCTTTCTCTCCTTTCGGCCTCATCTTCCTGCAACACTAGTTTAAATACAATCTTCCATTTTTGCCTTCTTTAATAATTAAAATTTCATTTTTGCCAGTGTTTCTGCCCCTATTATTTGTTTTTTTACCCGCAATTTTATCCTAGTAGGATTTTTGCTTGTTTATTATCGTTTGATTTATAGTATTTTTGTCTTTCCTCTCTACCTGGTGGAAGTGGGGTACTGTGTCTGAGCTGGCTGGCAAAGAGCTGTTGACTTCAAGGGAATAACCCAACCTGGAACCCCCAGAAGTTGGGGGTCTTTAAGGGTGGGTCATAGTACCCTACATACACTTATATTACTCCTGTTTCTTTCTCTTGGTGCCTTTCTTCTCTTTGTCATTACTTCCTTTTACTCACCCCCTTCTCTCTCTCTCTCTCTCTCTCTCTCTCTCTCTCTCTCTCTCATCTTTTTTCCTTTTTTGTTCCTCAATCTTCTCATCCTTCTGGTCTTGCACCAAAAGGACTCATTAAAGCTTTAGGCCAGTAGCATAGTAACTTAGAGCAAGAAGAAGTGAAAGGAAAATTAGGGTAAGGAAACAGATATAAGAAAGCACTCATGAAGAAGAATCAGCAGAAAAAGTCCTGGCAACATGAAATGTCAGTTCAGAGTAACCCCTTCTAGGGATCACGAGGTAGCTACAGCAGAGAATTCCTCCTATAAAGAAATGTTAGAAATGACAGAAGGGGAATTTAGAATACATATGATAAAAAATAATGAAGGAAAGTGCTGAGAAAGTGGACAACGATCAAAAAAAATGAAAGAAATTGATGAAAAAGTGGATAATAACCAAAAGGAAATTCAAAAATAGAATCAAATCTTTGTGAATGATACAAAGAATACAGAAAGGATATAGCAGAGCTGAAGGAACTGAAGTAGTCATTTAGGGAACTCAAAGATGTAATTGAAAATATTAACAACAGATTAGACCATGCTGAAATAAGAATCTCAGAGGTGGAGGATAAAGCTCTCAAGATAGCCCAGATTGTTAAAGTGGCTAAAAAGAAGAGAGAGAAAGCAGAACATTCACTGATAGAATTGTGGTACTCTATGAAGCATTCCAACATATGAATTATAGTTATCCTAGACGGGAAGAAGAATTCCCCAGAGGAGTGGAAGCTATTCTAGAGAACATTATAAATGAAAATTTCCCAAACAACACTCAAGATTCTGTCATACTCTTTTCAGAGGGATCTTGGTCTCCTGGTCGCCTCAACTCAAGTAGACCTTCTCCAAGGCATATTGTGATGAATTTATCTAAAGTCAAGACAAAAGAAAAGATTTTGCAGGCTGCCAGGAGTAAGCACCAACTGACCTACGGGGCAAACCTATCAGGGTGACCAGGGACTTCTCTAATGAAACTTTTCAAGCAAGAAGACAATGGTCATCTATCTTTAACCTACTTAAACAGAATGATTTCCAGCCCAGAATTCTATATCCCACTAAGCTAAGCTTTAAAATTGACAGACAAATCAAATCTTGTGTTGATATGCAAACACTGAGGAAATTTGCCACAACAAGTCTAGCTTTACAGGAAATATTTCAGCCTGTCCTACACACTGACCATCACAATGGACTTTCAACAAAGTAAATACCCAGGAATTGAAGGACAGAACGTAGTCTCCACAATGATGCAAAAGACAAAGCTAAGCAATGGACTTCCACAAAATAAGATGAAAAGAACACGACCACACTTGTCAATTATCTCAATAAATGTCAGTGGCTTGAATTCCCCAGTGAAGAGGCATAGATTGGCTGACTGGATGAAAAAACAAAAGCCATCTATTTGCTGTCTGCAAGAAACACACCTCATGTCGAAAGACAAATTAAAACTCAGAGTTAAAGGTTGGAAATCAATTTTTCAGGCAAATGGAAGTCAGAAAAAAGAGGGGTTGCAATCTTATTTTCAGACACATGTGGATTTAAAGCAACTAAAGTTACAAAAGGCAATGATGGTCACTTCATATTGGTCAAGGGAAAAATACAACAAGAAGACATTTCAATTCTAAATATTCATGCACCCAATTTAAATGTGCCTAGATTTTTGAAACAGACCTTACTTAGTCTGAGCAATATGACATCCTATAACATCATAATAACAGGGGACTTTAACACCCCTCTCTCAGAGCTGGACAGATCCTCTAAACAGAAATTAAACAAAGATATTAGAGTTTTAAATGAGACCCTAGAACAACAGTGCTTGATAGACATATATAGAACACCGCATCCCAAAAATAAAGAATATAAATTTTTCTCCTCGTCCCATAGAACATTCTCCAAAATTGATGATATTCTAGGACACAAAGCAAACTTCAACAGAATCAAAAGAATTGAAATTCTACCTTGCATCTTTTCAGACCACAAGGCACCAACACTGGAACTCAACTCAACCTCACACAAAGGCATGGAAGTTAAACACCCTTATGCTGAATGATAGTTGGGTGCAGGAAGAAATTAAAAAAGAAATCATTAACTTCCTTCACTATAACAACAAGGATGACACAAGATACCAAAACCTATGGGATATAACAAAAGCAGTCCTGAGAGGAAAACTTATTGCTTTAGAAGCCTACATTTGAAAAACAGAAAGAGAGAGCATCAACAAACTCACAAGCCATCGGATGGAATTGGAAAAAGAAGAACAATCTAAGCCTAAACACAGCAGAAAAAAAGAAATATCCAAAATTAAATCAGAGATCAATGAAATTGAAAACAAAAGAATCATTCAGAAAATTAATGAAACAAGGAGTTGGTTTTTTGAAAAAATAAAATAGAGAAACCCTTGGCCAGACTAACTAGAAGTAAAAAAGTAAAATCTCTAGTAACCTCAATCAGAAATGATAAAGGGAAAACAACAACTGATGTCACAGAGATACAAAGATCATCTCTGAATACTACCAGAAAGTTTATGCCCAGAAATTTGATAATGTGAAGGAAATGGATCGATACTTGGAATCACACCCTCTCCCTAGACTTAGCCAAGATGAAATAGATCTCCTGAACAGCCAATTTCAAACACCGAGATCAAATAAACAATAAAAAATCTCCCAGCAAAAAAATGCCCTGGTCCTGATGGCTTCACACCAGAATTCTATCAAACCTTCAAGGAAGAGCTTACTCCTATACTGAAGAAATTATTACAAAAGATTGAGGGGGAAGGAATCTTCCCCAACATGTTCTATGAAGCAAACATCACCCTGATACCAAAACCAGGAAAAGAACCAACTAAAAAGGAGAATTTCAGACCAATTTCACTAATGAATATAGATTGAAAAAAAAATCTCAATAAAACCTTAGCTAATAGATTACAGCTTATCATCAAAAAAGTCATACATCAGGAGCAAGTAGGTTTCATCCCAGGAACGCAAGGCTGGTTTAATATATGCAAGTCCATAAACGTTATTCACTATATCAATAGAAGTAAAACCAAAGATAACATGATCCCCTCAATAGATGCAGAAAAAGCATTCGATAACATCCAATATCCTTTTTTAATTAGAACACTAAGGAATATAAGCATAGATGGTACATTTCTTAAACTGATCGAAGCTGTCTATGACAAACATACATCTAATATCTTACTGAATGAAGTAAAACTGAAAGCTTTCCTCTTAGAACTGGAACCAGACAAGATTGTCCTCTGTCACCATTATTATTCAACATTGTGGTAGAAGTCTTAGCCAATATGATTAGGCAAGACAAGAAAATAAAGGACATCCAAATGGGAGCAGAGGAGGTCAAACTCTCTCTTTTTGCTGATGATAAGATCTTATACCTGGAGAACCCCAAAGACTCAACCACAAGAATCTTGGAAGTCATTAAAAAATACAGCAATGTCTCAGGATATAAAACCAGTGTCCACAAGTCAGTTGCTTAAGGACACAATTCCCTTCACCATAGCCCCAAAGAAAATGAAATACTTAGGAATATACCTAACAAAAGAGGTGAAGGATCTCTATAAAGAAAATTATGAAACCCTAAGTAAGGAAATAGCAGAGGACATCAACAAATGGAAGAACATAGCCATGCTCATGCCTGGGAAGAATCAATATTGTTAAAATGTTTATACTTGCCAGAGTAATTTACTGATTCAATGCCATCCCTATTAAAATAACAACATCTTGCTTTCAAGACTTGGAAAAAATGATTCTGTATTTTGTATGGAGCCAGAAAAAAACCCATATAGCGGGCGGTACCTGTGTCTCAAAGGAGTAGGGCGCTGGCCCCATATGCTGGAGATGGCAGGTTCAAACCCAGACCTGGCCAAAAACTGCAAAAAA